>JAUUDY010533847.1:0-10466 GCA_032361765.1 Panulirus inflatus | reverse complement strand
GTTTGTTAATGTGTTTGATGGTAAGAGTGGTAGATATAGGGTGTTATGGTCGGCATGGTGTGCGAAGTGAGAGGGTTAGGGAGACTGGTTTGGTAAAGGGAGAAGAGGTAGTGAAAGCTGTGCAGAAGATGAAATCCTGCAATAGTACTGCAGTAGAATTCATTAAAAAAGGGGGTGACTGTGTTGTTCATTGGTTGGTAAGGATATTTAGAGTATGCATGGACCATGGTGAAGTTCCTGAGGATTGGCGGAATGCATGCATAGTGCCACTGTACAAATGCAAAGGGGATAAAGGGGAGTGTTCAAACTACAGAGGCATAAGTCTGCTGAGTATTCCTGGGAAATTATACGGAAGGGTATTAATTGAGAGGGTGAAGGCATGTACAGAGCATCAGATTGGGGAAAAGCAATGTGGTAAAAAGGAAGATGATAGAAATTAAACAATAAAATGTGCATTACATGAAAAAGAGAAATGAGACATAATAGAACAATGGAGAAAACATGATGTGAAAGCAACTGAGAGAGAAATGAGCAAAAACAAAGTATGGAAAACAAAACTGAGAAGAAACAAAGAGATAAAGCTAAGGCAGTGAAAATGAAAAGCTTCAAAAGATATAAGACACGCATAAAAGAGATAAAGGAAAATATAGAGAGTGAAAACTAAGACTTTTCCAACTTACCCAAACACCTCTTGGCTGGCGTACGTGACATAGAGGAAGCCATCATCATCGTGACACTCCCGGTACACCTCAGAGAGAGGCCGAGACAAAGATACCAATGAACGGTTGTTCACTAGCACATACAAGGTCATAGTGCTGCTCAGCTGCATACGGTTCCTGTGAGACAAAGACTCCTTGACTACTTATATCCTTTCAACAACCAGGCCCCACAGACCTTTCCATGGTTTACTCTAGCTGCTTCACATACCCTGATTCAGTCCATCAACACCACATTGCCACCTGTATATCACTTCGTTCCTATTCATGCTATCCTGAGCAAACCTTTCACTCACATGCAAGTTCAAGTGCCAAGCACTAAAAAAATTTTTCCACTCCATCTCCAATTTTGTCTCTCCCTTCTTCTTGTCCCCTTCACTTCTGAAATATATCTTATCTTTTTCAACCTCTCCTCACTCATTTTCTCCATATGTCTAAAGCATTTCTACACATCTTTCAGCTGTCTCTACCATGCACACATCTCTCTTACCCTTTCATTACCAACTTGATCAAGCCACTCATGCCACATATTGTCCTTAAACATTTCATTTCCATCACATCCACCTTCCTCTGCATACCCTTATCTATAAGCCATGCCTTGCATCCATATAACATCATTGGAACTAATAAACCTTCAAACATACCCATTTTTGCACTCCTAAATAACTACCTCTCACACATTCCTCAGTGCTCCCATACCCTTCTCCTCATCACTCATCCTATGACTCACTTTACTTCCATGTTTCCATTTACAGGAGTGTCCACTCCCAAGTACCTAAAACTTCATTTCTACCATATTTTCTCCATTCAAACTCACATCCATACCAACCTGTCTCTCTCCCTTGCTAAATCTAATATGATATTCCTACTGGTTCTCAACTTCCTCCTTTCATACAACTCTCCTAAACTGTCATCAACTTCTCCAGTTTCTCATTTGAATCTGCCACAAGTGTTGTGTCATTAGCAAACAAAAACTAACTCACTTCCCAGGCCATATTATCCCCAACAGGCTGCATACTTGCCCCTCTCTCCAAGACCTTGCATTTAACTCCCTCACCACCCCATCCATAAACATACTAAACAGCCATGACAAAATCACACAAAATTACCCCCAAACCAATTTCTATGAAAGAGCTCTAGTGTTATCTAGGACTTTTCTAAAGGCTCCTCCTGTCCAAGGTTGCACTATTTCCAGTAGCATGGAAATGCAAATTGCTTTAGAGTGAGTTCTTTCATGATGCTGTACTCGCAGTGATGCATTCTCACCAAAGGTGACTTTTCACAAGTGGAGTAATGTCTTGCAGGCAGAAATGCTGGAAACACCTATATATACATATATAGAAGAAGGTGAAGAGGGTGTATTGAAATGGTTTGGTCACATGGAGAGAATGAGTGAGGAAAGATTGACAGAGGACATATGTGTCAGAGGTGGAGGGAACGAGGAGAAGTGGGAGACCAAATTGGAGGTGGAAGGATGGAGTAAAAAAGATTTTGAGCGATTGGGGCCTGAACATACAGGAGGGTGAAAGGCATGCAAAGAATAGAGTGAATCAGAATGATGTGGTATACTGGGGTCAACGTGCTGTCAGTGGATTGAACCAGGGCAAGTGAAGCGTCTGGGGTAAACCATGGAAAGTTTTGTGGAAAGGGAGCTGTGGTATCGAAGCATTATACATGACAGCTAGAGACTGAGTGTGAACGAGTGTGGCCTTTTGTCTTTTTGTAGTGCCATCTTGTGGGGGGAGGGGGGATGCTATTTCATATGTGGCGGGGTCGCAACGGGAATGAATAAAGGCAGCAAGTATGAATATGTACATGTGTGTATATGTATATGTCTGTGTATTTATGCATATGTTGCAATGTATAGGTATGTATATGTGCGAGTGTGGACGTATATGTATATACACGTGTATGTGGGTGGGTTGGGCCATTTTTTCTTTTTTCTTGTACTACCTTGCTAATGCGGGAGACAGTGACAAAGTATAATGAAAATAGAAATAGATAAATAATAAGATATTAGGAGAGTATGGGGTATTTAGTGTTATGAATGGAATTGATCAGCTTGAGTTGTGGGCTGAAAAATGAGTGGTGGTTGGGAATACATGGTTTAAGAATAGGGACATACAGAAGTATATGTGTGTGAGAAGGAAAGATGGTCATTGGGCATTATTGGATTACATGGTGATTGTTAGTTGTGTAAAAGAGAGACTTTTTGATGTGAATGTGTTGAGAGAGGCAGCTGGTGGAATGTCTGACCACTATCTTGTGGAGGCGAGGGTGAAGACTTGAGGTTTTTGGGAAAGAGAAAAAATATCTGAGGAGAGTAGTGAGAGTAAGTGAGCTTGGAAATGACATTTTTTGAAAAAGATACCAGGAGAAATTGAGAGTACAATGGCAAAAGGTGAGAGTAAATGAAGCAAATGGAGTGGGTAAGGAATGGAAGGTATTTAGGGAAGTAGTGTTGTCATGTGCTGAGATATATGTGGTAAGGAAAAGGTGGGAGGTGGGCAGATTAGAAAAGGAAATGAGCAGTGGGATGAAGTAAAGTTGCTAGCGAACAAGACAAGAGAAGCGTTTGAGTGGTACTTAAGGGGAAGGGGTGTAAATGATTGGGGGATGTATATGATAAAGTAGCAGGAAGAAGTTGCAGGTGTTGAAAAGAGGTCAAATGAGAGTTAGGGTGAGCAAGTATCAGTAACATCTTGGGAAAATAAGTTGTTTTGGAAGGAGATTGATAAAGTGCAATAAACAAGAGAACAAGTAGGAAAATTGGTGAAAGGGGAAATGGTAAGAGGTAGTGATGAAGTGAGGAGATGGAGCAAGTATTTTGAAGGATTGTCGAATGTGCTTGATGATAGCGTGACAGATGTAGGGTGTTTGGATATGGGTGGTATGTGGAGCAAGTCTTGAAGAGTTATTTAGTGAAGCCATGTTGAAAAGCTTATGTAGACTGTAATGAGGCAAGGTGGCTGGAGTGGATGTTATTGCAGCTGAATTTATCTAAAAAAAAGGAGGGGTTGACTTTGTTGTTGATTGGTCAGTAAGGATTTTAATTTGTGTGGATCATGGTGAGGTGTCTGAGGATTGGTGGAATGCATGAGTAGTAACATTGTATAAAGGCAAGTGTTCAAACTACAGAGGTACAAGTTTGTAGAGTGTACCTGGTTGGTTGTATGGGAGGGTATTGGTAGCTTTAAAGAATGTGTGAGAAATACTTTGAGAAATGGTCGGATTTGTGTGTGGCATTTATGGATCTGGAGAAAGTATATGATATGGTTGATAGTGATGCCTTGTGGAAGGTCTAAAGAATATCTGGTGTGGGGTGAAAGCTGATTTAAAGTTATGTTTTTATCAAGGGTGCAAGATATGTATGGGAAGAAAGAGAGGAGAGTGAATGGTTCCCAGTGAAAGTATGTGGTTGAGATGTATTATGCCACCATAGTAGTTTAATTTGTTTATTGATAGGGTGGTGAGGGAGGTAAATGAGAGAGTCTTGGAGAGAGGGTCATGTATGCAGTCTGTTTGGGATTAGATGGCCTGGGAAGTAGTTCCGTTGTTGTTTGCTGATGATACAGCTCCGGGATGTGGGAGGTTACTGAAGTTGCAATAGTTTCAGATGAGTTTATTACTTTGGATGTTGGATATCTTTCATTGTACCTGTAACTTTTGCCTTTTTCCATTGGTATGCCACATTGTTTGATATGTAGCTATATACACTAAACAAGGACCACAATTTTACATGCAAAAATATGAACTAATCATAAATTTATTTTTAGGTGTAGAGTGAGAACTGTCATGTCCTTCCATAGGTTTGCCATGTTCTGCTCGAGAGCAGAAGGTGTTTACCATAGCCCATGCAACCAACGTGGTCTCAAAATGTGACCAACAAGACCATAGCCATGCTTCTACTCACAAACTTCCTTTGCAAGGTAATCTAGTTTTTTTCTGTGTGAAGTAATAATTACTTCAACTTAGCTAGACGTGTACCTTTGCAAATTTTGTCATTTATCACAAGCTAAAGTATTTTGAGAGAAATTGGGTCTTGAATGTTTATCAACTGCACAAGATTTAATTGTATTACGCTTGGATATGATAAGGGTGAGGTCAAAGGTGGGCTAAGGGTTGTACTGTAGTGCTTACGGGATTAGAAAATCAAATATCCTGTAACTTGATTGGTTTGCTACATCGTATGTAGAACTCAAGTTTTATATAGCAAAACATTGATATATATTCATTGGTGGATTTTGTTTTTCTCTTGTATGGTGTTCTTTCCCCCAAGAATGGTTTTGGATGCCTTATTATTACACTATCCAGAATAGTAGTGCTCTATGCTGAGCATGGTTGTAATCTAACAATAGGATCTTATAGTATGATTTCAGTCACAAATGTTTTTACTTACATACATAACTGACGTGTTACATTGTCGTACACGCGGTGCTGCAGGCTTCAACTAAGTGGCCAAAACATACCTTTTCCCCCCATCTTATTTTCTGTTTCTTGATACCATTTCATAAGTAATGTCCCCCATTGCCATTAGAATGGTTGCCACATGGGGTTTGTTAGTTACAATGATTTCCTTGACTTTGTGAAGTGGGGAAGAGATGATTTTTTTTGCTTTAGTTTTAATATTCCTTGGGCAAAAGAGAGTAGTCTTTATGATTGTTTGATATTCATCTAGATTTTCTTCCAGCATATTATCAGGAAACGTGTGTAGAGGATGGGGGTAGTAGCATAGTATTATTGACCTGGGAGGTTACGTATTATGTCCATAATTGTGGGAAGGATGTTATTTGTCGGTGATTGTTAGCATGTTTAACATTTATCTATACTGTACAACATTACTGTTTGTTGTTATAAAGTCTGTGTACTTAGGTAATAGTAACTTGACCCTTTGTCATGACATTATGGATTGTACTCTAAGCTGTGTGTGGAAGATTGGCTTCATCAATATAATCACTGATGGTATTGCTCTTACATTTACATGAAAGATTTGGATTGTTCACCATTAATTGTTGAGGTTAGGTTAGGGTAGGAAATAAGGATGAGTGGGAAAAACTGCTGGTTGGAAGGAACATGCAGGGTTAGAGGCAGAATAGGTCGGATTTTGGTCATTTCCCAGATAGGAACAGGATACAAGGTAGGTCATGGACAAGGCAGGACAGGTCAGAGAATACAGAAGTAAAAGTCTCTCTTCCCTGTACAGGTAAAACTACAAGAAAACAGAAAATAAGAAGTGTCAACTGCATTTGTATCATTACATTGTCAGTTTTGACTACTGATGAAAAGAACCAGAATGTAATACACCAGCCGCCACTGGGTGAGGCAGTCAGATGAATCCTGAGACAGGATGAAGGCACAGGTCACCCTAAACTCTGACCTTGCCTCTCTTGTGTTAACATTGAGGTTAACCTATATTCTGGATGACATATTTGATATGTTTAAATTAGGTAATTTATGTAAACCAACATTTTGATGCCTGTTGATACTTGTCATGTTTTATGAGATGACTACAATATTTCAGTAGATTGAGTTAGAATTGCCTGCTGTCAGTGGACTAAACCAGGGCATGTGAAGCGTTTAGGGTAAACCATGGAAAGTTTTGTGGTCCCTGGTTGTGGATAGGGGTCTGTGGTTTCAGAGCATTACACATGACAGCTAGTGAATGGATGTGACCTGATATGGCCTTTTCTCCATTCAAACTTGCATCCCAACTAACTTGTCCCTCAACCCTGCTGAACCTAATAACCTTGCTGTTATCAACATTTACTCTCAACTTTCTCCATTCACTTTTTTCTAAACTAGGTCACCAACTTCTGCAGTTTCTCACTCTATTCAGCCACCAGTGCTGTATCATCAGCGAACAACAACTTGCTCGCTTCTCAGGCCCTATTCCTCCAAGAGACTGCATACTTGTCCCTCTTTCCAAAACTCATGCATTTACCTCAGTAACCACCCCATCCATAAACAAATTAAACAACCATGGGACATGACACCCCTGCTGCCGACCAACCTTCCATGGGAACCAATCATTCTCTTCCTACTCGTACACATGCCTTACACCCTTGATAAAAACTCACTCCTCCTAGCAGCTTACCTCCCACACCATATACTCGTAAGACCTTCCACAAGGCATCTTTATCATCCTTATCATATGCCTTCTCCAGATCCATAAATGCTACATACAAATCCATCTGTTTTTCTAAGTATTTCTCATATTCTTCGAAGCAAACACCTGATCCACACATCCTCTACCACTTTTGAAACCACACAGCTCCTCCCTAGTCTGATGCACTGTACATGCCTTCACCCTCTCGGTCTGTACCCTCCCATACAATTTTCCTTGAATACTCGACATACTTATTCTCAGGCCCTATTCCTCCAACAGACTGCATACTTGTCCCTCGTCTTTATCCCATTTGCCTTTGTACATTTGCACTCTACATGCATTCCACCAATCCTCAGGCACTTCACTATGAGTCATACATATATTGAGTCTCCTTACCAATCAGTCATCAACACAGCCATCCCCTTATTTAATGAATTCATATACACTACCATCCAAACCCTCTGCCTTGTCAGATTTCATCATACTTGAGGCTTTCACCACCCCTTCTCCCCTCAAATTAATCTGACTTGCACTTCACACACCACTCCAACCAAAACACCCTACATCCGCCACTCTGTCATCAGACACATTCAGCAAACCTACAAAATACTCATTCCATCTTCTCACTTCATCACTACCTGTTATCACTTCCCCACATCACCGATGTTCCCATTTGTTCTCTTGTCTTACTTGCACTACTTACCTCATTCCAAAACATATTTTAATCTTAAAGTTTAATGATATTTTCTTGCCACAGCTCGTTTACCCTATTTTTCAACCCTTGTACCTTTGTATTGACCTCCTCCTGCTTCCTTGTATATATCTCCCTGACATTTGCACTCCTTCCTTGTAAGTATTGTCCAAATGCCACTCTTTTCGCTTTCACTAACAACTTTACTTCAACCCACCTCTTGCTACCTTTTCTAATTTGCCCATCTCCCACCTTTCTCGAGTGAGACACTGTAGAAGTTGACCGAGTTTGGAAAAGTATGTGAAAGATGTTTGAGAGTAAATGTGAATAAGAGCAAGGTTATTAGGTTCAGCAGGGTTGAGGGACAAGTTTATTGGGAGGTAAGTTTGAATGGAGAAAAACTGGAGGAAGTGAAGTGTTTTAGGTATATGGGAGTGAACTTAGCAGTGAATGGAACAGTGGAAGTGAGTCATAGGGTGGGGGAGGTGGCCAAAGTTGTGGGAGTGATGATGAATATGTGGAAAGAGAGAACATTATCTTGGAGAGTGAAAATAGGTATGTTTGAGGCAATAGTAGTTCCAACAATATTATATGGTTGAGGCATGGGCTGTAGATAGGGTTGTACGGAGGAGGGTGGATGTGTTGGAAATGAAATGTTTGAGGACAATATGTGGTGTGAGATGGTTAAAGTAATGAAAGGGCAAGAGAGCTGTGTGGTAATAAAATGGGTGTAGTTGAGATAGCAGAAGAGGGTTTGTTGAAATGGAGGGAACAAAAATTTTACATTCTCTTAAGACTATCAATTTGACCAGCATACATGATTTTTAAAAAGTTGCATTATAAAGTTCAAGACTGGGCCCCTCATTTGCAAAACTTCATTTTACAGTATTAATTAGTTGTCTCCCTGCCTCTCAGCCAAAGTGGTATTTTGTGGCCTCACTCTTGTATTGGCATTAGAATCAGTTGGGATGTGACATTAGTCTTAAAACTGGGAACATAAAAGTATCAACTTATGAAAGTGTAGAATTTTACTACAGTCTTTTTATGTTTAGTTGATTTTGTATATTTTAAATAATTTTGTCTTGCAGGTAACCAGTTCCTGAGGAGAAATCATCATACCGCCCTGATGAACGCTCTTGTGCTTGAAAGTTGAAAATCGAGGAAGCAGAAAACACTGGAAAGCAGCCATTTCTAAGCCAAGTTCTCAGTGTGTCATGAATGGTGACCCATCATAGTTGTCTTCTGTAGTACCTAGGCATGATAATTCTGAGCCAAGTTGTCATTGTGTCCTTGGATGATGATTTTGGTGATCCATCATTGTTGTCTCTTCTAGTACCCAAGCATTCTGAGCTAAGTTTTCAATGTGTCCTTTTTTAGGTAATGTATTTAATAATCACTTTTAATGTTTAGTATTTTACAAAAGAATTATAGAGGAATGTGATCCAGTTTAGATCACAGATCCATTGCAGGAAATCTCCCCAAAATCATTTGTCTGCAAGAAACAAAACTAGAAAATTTGCATAAATATCTGATGTTTGATAAATCTTACTTTCCACCTAGTGATATGGCTAAAGAAAGAGCTGTCATTATGGTGTAATGTGAAATACCATTGTAATGCCTCTGGTGAGACCATAAGAAACTATAGTAGATTTGAAATCGAAATCATAACAATTAGCTCCTTGCACATTCCTTCAGGAAGAGAACTTTATATTGAAGAGTTCGTAAATGAAATATTGAGCCCTTTTTCTCGTGTTCGGTGACGTAAATATACACAGGAAATATACACATGCTAAAGGGATATTAATTAGGGAGGAGCAGTGTGGTTTAGAAGTAGCAGAGGAAGTGTGGATCAGGTGTTTACTTTAAAGAATGTATGTGAGAAATACTTAGAAAAACAGATGGATTTTTATGAGGCATTTATGGATCTGGAGAAGGCATTTGATAGAGATAGTCCATGGAAGGTCTCTAGAATATATGGTGTGGGAAGTAAGTTGCTAGAAGCAGAGAAGTTTTTATTAAGGGTGTAAGACGTGTGTACGAGTAGGAAGAAAGGAGAGTGAGTGGTTCCCAGTGAAGGTTGGTGTGTGGCAGGGGTGTATTATGCCACCATGGTGGTTTGATTTATGGATGAGGTGGTTAGGGAGGTAAATACAAGAGTTTTTGAGAGGGGCAAGTATGCAGTCTGTTTGGGATGAGAGGGCCTGTGAAGTTAGTTAGTTGTTTGCCAGTGATACAGCACTGGTGGCTGATTTGAGTAAGAAACTGCAGACGTTTGTGACTGAGTTTGGAAAAGTGTGTGGAAGGAGAAACTTTTGAGTAAATGTGAATAAGAGCAAGTTTATCTGGCACAGCAGGGTTGAGGGACAAGTTAGTTGGGATGTAAATTTGAACAGAGAAAAATTGGGGGAAGTGAAGGGTTTGATATCTGGGAGTGGATTTGGCAATGAATGGAACCACGAAGGCAGAAGTGGGAGTGATGAATGTGTAGGAGAGAACATTATCTCTGAGGTTGAAAATGGGTATATTTGAAGGAATAGCACCATCAATAATCAGTGGTTGTAAGGCACTGGCTATAGGTAGGGTTGTACGGAGGTTGGATGTGTTAGAAATGAAATGTTTGAGGACAATATGTGATGTGAGATGGTTTGATCATGTATGTAATGAAAGGTAAGAGATGTGTGGTAATGAAAAGAATGTGTTTGAGAGAGCAGCAGAGGATGTGTTGGATGGTGGCACCAGGAATGGATGAAGACAAGCGATTATGAATATGTATATGGGTATATACATATGTGTAGGAAGAGAGGAAAGTGGTTGGTTCTCAGTGAATGTAGGTTTGCGGCAGGGGTGTGTGATGTCCCTGTGGTTGTTTAATTTGGTTATGGATGGGGTTGTCAGGGAGGTAAATGCTAGAGTTTTGGAAAGAGGGGCAAGTATGCAGTCTGTTGTGGATGAG
>JAUUDY010533514.1:0-10468 GCA_032361765.1 Panulirus inflatus | reverse complement strand
GAAAACATTCTCTCCTTCCACACATTCTTCATCGCTCCCAGAATCTTTGCCTCCTCCCCCACCCAATGACTCACTTCTACTTCCATGGTTCCCTTCGCTGCTTAGCCCACTTCCAGATATCTAAAACACTTCACTTCCTCCAATTTTTCTCCATTCAATACAGAAAGAAACATGAGAATGAGGAGACATAAACATATATTGAGAATATAAAAGATGAACCACTGTTAATCTTAGGAGATTTCAATGGGCATGTTGGCTTTATAGGTACACAGCAGATTAATAGTAATAGTCAGATAGTATTAGCCTGGATGGAGAAGTATAAATCAAAACTGTTACATAACAATCCAAATTGTATTAGTGAGTATAAATGAGGTAGAAACAATAATACATTAGATTATATTCTAGTAAATGATAAAATGTACGGTATACATATAGGAATGCAGATAGATGAAGTATAAAAAAAAATCTTTGACCTTTCAGACCATAATTTAAAATTAGGATACTGAAATGAAACTTTAAACATCTGACAAGAAATAGTAAAAAGTAAGAGAAAACATATTATAAAGTGGATGAAATTTCATCAATAAGCTATCTAGAAGCCATAGAAAATAACTTAAAAGAGAAATAAAAATAAAATATCACAATACAGCATTTCAGTAATATTAAAAGAGAAACAGCTAATAAAAAACTAATAGCTCTTTACTGAAGGAAAAAGGTGAAAACTGAAGAAGCGAATAAATAGCACCTATGGATGAATGCTGATTCGAAAGGCAAAAAATCTAGGAAGCAAATAGATAGGCAAACAAAAGATGCACAAAGTGAAAAGGAAAATGAAAATCTTAAAACACTACACCTAAAATAAAAGAAGTTGGTACAAATAGATATAAATGGGGAAATATATAAACATGAAGATAAAACAGCAAGGGAATGAAGAGTCAAAGTTGGGTGTGACAAATGTGGTCTACTTACCTACTTGAGGACCCATCCATGATGAGATTTTCCTAAAAATTCATAGTTAGCACATAGCACTTACCACATCTCGATTGATTAACATAATCTCTCTCCACTGCCACATGTACTTGTCAATCCAAGGTTCAACATGGATTGATGTCATATATCTAGGTTTTCTTTTAAATCTTATTCTAGTTGTTCCATGGATGTTTCTTATACCTTCTGTTATTACACAGAATAATCTTTCCAATGTTTTGCTGGACTATTATATACAGTATCTTTATGGTATATTTCCAGGTATTACTACTTGCTTAATAGCTCTGCATCTTCCTTGCTAAGAAGCTTTCAGATCAAGAGTATTATTCTTGATGCCTTCAGTTTGTTGTCATGCATTGATTATCATGCATTTTTCCTCTTTCAGTCCCCCACGATAATTAACATGCTCCAGACCATCAGTGTCCCATGATAATTAATATGCTTCAGACCATCTGGTTCCCAATAATAAGCTCCAAACCATCAGTCTCTCATGATAATTAATATGCTCCAGACCATCAGTCTCCTATGATAATCAATATGCTCTAGACCGGGGATATTCTATTACTTTAGATGAGCTGGACTATGAAACTCAAAATGATGGCAAGGCCATACACTTATTTTACCTCCATTTCTTCTCAAAATATATATAGAAAGAAACAAAAAATTCATATATTATTTACTTTTACATTTTCTGCTAAGCACATAAATAGAAAAAAAATATATATACAGGTAACTAAAAAATAATTCAACACAACACTACTCTCTCAGCACTATTCCACTCAAGAATATGAAGTTCAAAGGGAAAAATAATGCTATACATATACTAGATGTGGAGAAAAAATAGTGACTAACCTCCATGCGACCAACCATCAACACTGACTAAACCCCATCCAGCCCCTGCCCAAGTGATGAGCTATGAATGTGTGTGCTGGTAGAAGTGGACACGTACAGTTCATGTAACTACAAGGACATTGGTACGGGGAACAGCATATTTCATTCAACTAATTATTACAATTGATTACGTTTCATTCAGCTGAGTAATACTGTTGGTCACGATATTAATCTAGGTAAAATTTCATCAGTATTTAAATAAACAAATCTCTTTAATTTATTTCAATTCTTCTGAGTCTGTCAAAGGGCCAAGAAAAACCATATTTAGGACTTTTTTTGAAGTTTTCTAATCGTAATGTTTTACTCTCATGTCCTCTCGAAAATCACGATTATTCTTTCTTTTACCTCTCTGTTAGTTAAAAACCCTTTGCTTATTTTCTTAATTTGCTTCTAATATTTTACTGCTGTTTCTCAAATAAAACTATAGTTTCCACTGTTAAATGCTTATACACTCTCAAATGAAACAAGTGTTATTCTCTTCCTTTGCAATAAACATTTCATGTAGCACACCAGAGTTCTATGTGACATACGTAGGAGCATAGCATGCCACAGTTGGGTGTGATATGTGGAAAGGCAGAATGTCATAGTCAGGTGTGAAATATAGAAAGGCAATATGACACAGTTTGGAATGACACAGATGGGAGGGTAGCATGCCACATTTGAGCCAAGTGTGTGCTGGGTAACATGTCATAGCCGTATGAAGTGCATGACATGAGATGGTGGCAGATTACATCTGGCTGTGATATACATGTGAAAGTAGCATTCCACATTTGGGAGGGAGACATGTTACCAAGTAGCAGCCCAGAGTTGGGCAAGTAACATGTTACAGTAAGTTGTGACACATGTGGAAAGGTAGCATGCCAAACTTAGGTGTGTCATGTGGCAGGATATTGTCCCACAACTTTGTGCCAAAAGTGGCAGAGTACCATACCACAACTGGGTGCGACACATGGGAAGTTAGTAAGCCACTGTTGCCTGCAACAGTTGGGGAAATATTAACATTTCAGTTCAGTCTGACACATATGGAAGGGTAGCATGCCACATTTAGATGCGACACATAAGGTGATGACTGTGACTGTGATTGTCACATGGACTAAGGCCAGATAATAAGACTAGTTGCCCTGACACCTTATCACTTTATTTTCACAGAAACCATCTCATTTCTGAGAGGCATCCACGTAAATTCTCACTGCCATCAGGCCATACTGCCTTGTGATCATCATCATATGTTTTCCCAGCAACAAATCTACCATTTTATGTTTCCTAAGGAAAGTACAGTAGCAAGGAGAGTTAGAAGCCAAAGCTGGGTGTGACATATGGGAGGGAAATATGCCACGGATGTGACCCTTTGTGGACTGGTGACGTGGGAAAGTAGCATACCACAGTTACATGTGACATGTAGGTGGGTAGCATGCCACAGATGAGTGAGAAACATTTTGGAAGTTAGCATGTCAGTTGGGTGTGACATGTGGTAGGGCAGCATACCACATTGGGTGTGACAAGTGATTTGTTGCATGCTCTAATTGAGTGTGACATATGAGATTGTAGCATTTCATAACAGCATACCATATGGGTGGCTGGAAGCCACAGTTGGCTATGACATGTGGGAGGGTTGCATAATGGTTAGGTGGCATAGTTAAGCATGATATGTGGGTGGCTGTACATGTAATAGGACACTGTGTAGCTGATGGTTTTGACATCTAACATGTATAAGAGTAGTGTGCCATAGGTTAGTGTGACACTCTTGGGAGGGTTGCATGTCACATCTTTGTTAGACTCATGTGGCATAGCATGCCTAAGTTGTGTGATGTGGCAAGAGAGAAACACATGATAGAACTAGATATAGCACTCATAGGAGGATAGTGGGCAATATGTGTTCCACCTCAGCAGGTCCTACCTTACCATTTCATCATACCCTAACACCTGTGTTCCACCAGGGATAACACAGCGAAGTTTTTCCTACCTGCCTTTCCCATCTTGGCATGGTAGCATCAGTAACAGACACAAAATGGCTTCATTTGCACATATCTAATTTCTGGCTGCCATAAGCAATGTCCTAAAGTCAATGACTGCCTTCAAGTAGCCTTGCAGGCTACTCTATGGTTCATCTTGATTGCTTTGTGTGCCCTGGTTCAACCTACTGAAAACATACTGCACCCCATATACCAAACTGCTAAAGTTTATCTACCAGAATGTTCAAACCACAATACCCCAAAGCCTCCTTTACACTCTCCTTCCATCTTGTCAGTCTCCTCCCTTCTTGCTTCCTCCACTTCCAATACACAGAGCCTTTTAGGCAGTCTTTCTCTGCTCACCCTTTCCATATGCTTGATCCATTTCACTCAACTTGGTTGGCTTCTTCAACCATCCTGCACTTACTACCATAACCTCCCTTTTATTACATAATCAACTCACCTCACACCAAATGTCATCCTCATGCATCTTATTTCTAGAACATCTATTCTCTTTCTTTTTCATTCAAGTTTAATTAACAACTAAATAACTGTCTTATTACTAAATAACTGTCTTTATTACTAATATATTTATGGCTGTTACATATAAATGTTAAAATAACTTTCCATTTACTTTTTTCTGAAGTTTCTACAAAAGTTCAAAACTTATAAAGAACCATGACAATGACATAGAGCATGGACTGTTATCAACACCAGCCTAACTTTCAGCAGCTGATGGTCTTGAATATGTTGAAACCAGAGTGAGCTGTAGATAGGAGAAGGCCTGGGACCTGTGGATGCCAGTGTAATTCCTTGATCTCTTCCTGTCCCTTGTGAACAAACAGCAGCTGTTGTGGCACATTCTGGTGGGAGATATTCTATCATTATATTTGGTCGAGCATCAAACTCAGTGGCGTGTATTATTACGCAAGGTGAGCAACATCTACCCCACAAGATTGTCACGTAAAAGGTTTCATGTTCAACAAAAGCTATTTTTCAACATTTTTATGTTCAGTTATAGAAGGCAACCCACAGTTATAATCCAATTCAATTATATTTACAAATGCAGTCAAAACCTGAGAGACATGTTGATAAAATATCAGTGATAACACAAAAGCAGCATACTGTTCTTGGACCTAAACCTATATTGGTATCTGCTAATATCCCCATTTAGCTGCAGCAGCAACTGGACCTGTCATCAAAGTGTTTCAAGGTGTTGTGACACCTTACTTAGATTTATTTCCCTCAAACTGAACTGGCTTCGAAAGGGCAAATTGGTATAGGCCTTGGCTTGGAGAGGGGATATGGTAAAAAGTCGCTACAATTTTTGAATTGATGTTAACAATTCCAGCTCCAAATGCATATGAAGAGCAGAGCATCTAGGCTTTGCAACATAAGAATAGATGTTAGAATATCTCAAAGCGAAGAAAGATCACCTAGCTTGGCCCTACTATCAGATGAAAATGAATTATTATTGAATCTTTACAGTAAACTTGATTTTCATGTCATAGTAAATGATTATTTTGCTTGAAATGCAAAAAAAAATCCAATCACAACAATATCAAGAGGATCTTTGCCACTTTAGTGTACAAGTTTAAAATGAAAATGTCTTCGAAAAAGATTCCAGAAGTGTCATTCCACTGCATACATGGGGAAAAAAGTAACTTACAGGATCCTCCTCAGCCTCAACATCTACGTCTCGCTCCACCGCCAGGTCCCACTGAAGGATCTGATTATCTTCACCACCACTGGCTAACACAGAGGCATCACTTGGGTGCCACTCCACCGAGGTTATAGGAGCATCATGATGCTTTAAGACTGCCACTGCATTACCGCTCTGTATAATCAATCAGAAACTCAATAAATGTGACCACACTGAAATCAAACTTAGTCATAGGTTGGTGAGATATTATCTTGCTTATGATTAATCAAAGATCCATCACCTCAAAAATGAGAAGGAAATTTCATTTACTTGAATATCTAACACCTTTCTTGAAACTGATATGATCTTTCAGATAGGAGTGATCACAATCTGAGAAAAATAGTCATATAAAGAGTGGTTTGAAGTAAATGGAAGCAAGGATCAAGATTCTTTCACATGTAAAGCATAATCTGGGTAAGGTGACTGCAGCGGAGTGCTAAATGAAAAACAATGGAAAATACCATAGTTACTGCAGCAAATGATTCTCTTTTTCCATACCTGAATCAGAAGAGGAGTTAAAACATATTGGACAGTCATTCTGACAATGTGTATAGGAAAAGGCTGTTGAAATAAGTAACAGCCAGGAACATACTTGAAAGAGAAAGGTAATTTCAGTGTATATTAAACTGGAAGAAGAATTACATGTTAAATTTAGATTCTTAAGAATGGTGATGATTAGCCAACCAAGCAAAAGAGAAAAACTCAGGGAAACACTAAGAAGTCTAGTGAAAGGGGAAGAACTTAGACAAACAGTATGGAAAAAGCTTTCATAAATGCATATTTGTCCAAACCCTGGCGTCTGAATGTGAAATCCTCTTTTTCCAACACCTAGGTAAATATAAAAAAGAAATGGAGTTGCATACCAAGTAGAATAGATTTAAAATGCTGTGAAACAGAAATGTATTACAAGCTTAACAACTTGACATATGTACCATGAAGTTTAAATATCAAATTAAAGAGACCATCTCTTTCTCAAGTGGTGAGCTGTCTATATCTCAGATCATTATTGCACATGGTGTTGGAGCTTACAGTACAACTGATAAAATATCCTCTTCATCAGAAACAGTTCTATGTACTAATACTGTACTTTGAATTTTTCAACATTACAAACTCCTGGATCCATCGCCATAGCTTATCTCTTTTGTTTTCCTAATTTACCAAACATAATTATCTGTACCTTGTCTAGTGCCTTTGAAGTAAAGAAAAACAATCAATTCTCATTCCTCACATAAAATTTTCAAGTATGTTTTATATCAAACTAACATCCGAGTACATATGTACTTTCCTTAAAAGAAATTCATGGTGGCCTTCATTAGTAGTCATATTGTCAACAGTTATAATTCATATTTTTTAATCAATGTCTTAAAGACTTTAATTGCAGATTTAGATGTCTATACTGTTCCCTAAGCTTAGATTCTCCTTATGCACTGGTGGAATGGTCATCATTTAGGAAGCTCCCACTTTACTACTATCATCTAAGCACTGTTTCAACAGCAACACTGGCCCAGCTGTTGACATCTTTGTCATTTTTGGAAAATAGCTGGTAATATATGTGGCCCCAATGCTAACTTGCCTTTGAACTGGACTGTTGCTTTAATCATTCCACTGTCAGTTGCATTATTGTTCAATCCATGCTTGTATTCTAATCAAACTGATTAAATACTGTCTTTTCTGACTTTATTTGAAATGTTCTTTTAGCATCATGCATGTGTGCCTTTGAATTTAACTGATGGCAAAAGGAGGCAACCCATAAAACATAGTTGAAATAGCTGGTCATAACATTTACATACATTTTAAGGAGTTAAGGGGTTTATGCACAGCTTCCTCTCCATAACAGTGGCTACTAACAGAGCAAATTTTTCCTCTTATCCTATCAACAAAGGTTCTATCTTATATCCTACTCTTTCCTTTTTCCATCAATATTCTATCTTCAGCTTTCAACTCTCTTTACTTTTACCAATGATTCCTCTTTACACACTTCATCTCACATTGCCCTTCCTCTTCCTCCTAATACTCATCCTCTTCCTCATTACATACATATTCCTATCTTATTTGCACTTATGAAACATCTCAGAATGGGGAAGCAGTAACCTAGTTAAATTCAATGGTCCAAAACACAATTTCTCCCTATATCTCTTAATGAGTCTCACTTGTTTCCTTCTGTTCATCCCATAATTCAAAACTGTAATAATAAAAACAATGCCAGAAGTAAAACCAGATTTTTGACACTCAACCTATGCAAATATGCCTTGCACAACGCATTAACATTACAAAGTGTGTTCACTTAAGCAACTTCGAAGTCAACCTAATGGTTTTCATGTTTCCATTAAAAATTTCAGAAATTCCATTATCTTTATTTCATTCCTGATACACATTCACATGAGCATGGTTCAGAGGCACAAATCTGTTAATGATGTAGATAAACAGAAATACATCAATTGTGGCTTAACTCCAAATTACAAAAAGTCTGCATTTCTTTAATTCATCCTGATAAGAAAATTTCCAATAATGATAAAGAAAAGCCTACTGCTCAAATAAGACAGGGACATCTTCCCTAATCTTAAGTAGTTCCTTACTAAATCTGACAAACAATAGGGAGGAAGATTTAAGTGTCACAGGCATGATTCAGCTTTGTAAGCTAACCCAGTATACAGATGGTTTCACCTTCTGCTCAGCACCAGATAGTTTCTTTAGTTATCCCTTTCCACCGAAGTTTTATGGCAGTCAGCCACCTGTCAGAGGAATGGTCACACTGTTTTGGTTTAAACACAACTGAACGATGATTCTTTAGATGTCAACCCTTCTCAATGTCGAACTCCCATATTCATTACCGTGTCACAAATTTTTAAAAGTAATGTAAAATAGTAATTCTGCATAAGACATACTGAAATGACAAAATGCACTTACACATATTCTAAAGTCATGAAGAAAATACTGACACACTGTCTGGGTCTGGCAAACTGAAAGAAACCTCAACAGCATGTGCCAGAAGTTTTTGGTTTTATGTCTCGAAAAGATAGGTTTTAATATACTCTTCCCTATGCATCTGATAGCTTGAAAGGAAAGCCCAAAATGCACTTTACACTTTCAAGCTAAAAATACTAAGTCTTGTGTCATCCAGTACACCTTATACCCTTACCAAACACCAACTCACCTGTAACTCTCGTAGATCCCAAATTTGAACTTTCCCATCATCACCACCAGAGACTATGAAAGGTTCATTGTGGTTCCAGTGGATCACATTAACATCTGAATCATGTGCATTTGGCACTGTTAACATGCATGCCTTGCTGGGACTTGCCCTGATATCCCATATTCTGACACTGAAAGATCCAAGGAGTAGTTTCATTACTAAGATAAGAGTGAAAGCACTGGTAACCTGAGGTCTATTAAATGGCCAACCATATTCTTTAAAGTCATCTACAAAACCTTCACTGATATAAATTTCAAAACTTATCATCAGTTAATTAACATATCACAGCCTGATGTATCCCTTCTAGTTATGTAAATATCTATTTGCTTAACGTCTGCACTTGGAAACTATTCCCAAGATTTCTGTGAAATCTGCCATATACTCTTGTGGGCTTAATCTGAAAAGTGAAGGCTAGTATATTCTGAAATGACGCATCTTTGTGAATGTATCAAGGAGTACTTGCTTTTTACCCTAAGAGTATAAAGACCCTTATATCTTGCATCTAAAAATTTTCATGGTTTTCTTAAGATATCTTAAAGGTTTATGGAAGGCAAATCTAGATGATAATCAAACAGAAGTTTATTCTGAATCTCTATTTTCTTTCATACATGGTTGCTGAGGCAAAAAAAAAATTGATCAGCTCCTTCTTTTATTCCTTCTTTTGGAAAGTTAATACAAGAGGGCAGAGTATTTCCAGCTCCCTGCTCCCATCCTTCTTTGTTGCCTTCTACAAAATGCTGGAGTTACTTGGCAGTATTTAAAGTACAGCTATATTTTTCAAATATTCGCTTTTATTGTCATAAAATGTTTAAAAAAATCAAACAATCTAAAACCCATGGAAATAAAGTTACAAAACTGAAAAAGTGGCCCACTTCCATTAAACAGCATCAAACTAACAAATAGATTTATGTACTCCCTAGTTCCCAGTGATATTACAGTGCATAAAAAGTGATATTACACTGAAACTCATAAAATCATCATACAAAATGTCTGAAAACAGATAGTGTTTAAATGGAGGTCTTATACATCACTAGAGATGGGAAGAAATAATGCTATCCAAGGAAATCTCCTTCATGACGTAAGGCAACTAAGAGAGGTGGGAATATGGGACAACAAAATCTTCCCTCTCTTATCAACACTTTCTGAAAGAAAGATGAAAAGGAAAAAAAGCAAGGATTCATCTTTGAAAGCTCAGTTACAGATGCTACCTTGCTGGAAAAAAAGTTTCTTCTGTCCTCAATAGTTTCAAAATATACATGAAAAGCTAGCATTTACCTAATGAGTGTGATCTTGTTTCCACAATTTCCAATATCTCTTAATACAAGAGCACATTGTGGCAATTTTTTTTTCCATACTTGAGACATTTATGAATTAGGATATGCTAAATAAACTTGCTACATGTAAGACTTGAAATGAGACAAATTTGAAAAATAAAAATATCTTTGATGTTACAAGGATCTTTTCTTTTGAGTAAACTGTGTCAGCATTCACTCAGGTATTCAAATATGTGTTGACTGGACATTAAAGCCTGCAAATAAATAAACAATGGTTATGCTTTTAGAATATTCTGTGATTATTCTGTAAGAATTCATTGGGGATCTGTCACCTTAGGAAAGCATCATGAGATATTTTCCATGATAATTCTGGTGATTGGGAATACCTGGTTTAAAAAGAGAAATATACATAAGTATACGTATGTAAGTAGGAGAGATGGCCAGTGAGCATTACTGGATTACGTGTTAA
>JAUUDY010533403.1:0-10468 GCA_032361765.1 Panulirus inflatus | reverse complement strand
AACATAACTTATCAATCCGGCAGTAGAGAAGTAATCTGCCATACCTTCAAAACTCTATCAGAGAAATTATCTAAAACCCATTGATAAATTCCCATCCAATTCAAATGAGAGAGGTAAAGACAGAAGCACAGTCTGGAACAAACCTGGCAGAAACTCCGGTGGCTCCATCTTGAAGCTGAAGGTTGTGCAAATGGCCACTTGTCCCAGAGGAGACTGCATCTTCTGTTGCACTCAAAGATCCAACAGACTGGGAAACCATTGATGCTGTAGCAGGAGTAGCAGCAGCAGCAGCAACAGCAGCAGCAGCAGCACCAGCTGAGGGAGCAGTTGCAGTTACTGAGGCATCTGCCCGGGTCAACAGAGTTGCACCAGCAGTGGTCACTGGGGGTCCTGAGCCACACATGAGACCCGCTGCAACACATCAAAGTTTCACTCAGCTGTGTGGGAGGAATTGTGCATTTGCAAGTAGAGGACAACAGGGGAGAACTACGAAGATCTCTAAGTGGGGAGAACTAAGAAAAGAACTTGAGAGCCCTTTTAGGATACTGAGAAACAAAGGGACTTTTACGATAGAATGATGTGGGAAATTTAAAAAAAAAAAAGATTAGGAAATTTTTAGAGGGAACTGGAGAACTCCAGATGGGATAAAGCTAAGAGAATTCTTTGGGATGGGGAAAACTGTGTGATATCTACGTACAACAAGAACTTGGAGGTCTTTATGTATGAGAATTAGAAGTAACAGAAAATTAGAGGGATGTTCAAGGGCAACAGAAAAAAAGGATAATGGAAGAGCTTTATGTGAAGGAGAGAACTAAAGAGGTCATCTGCACGGGTGAAGGTATGGTATCTTCAAGAAGGAGGAAGAGAAAAAAAGGACATTTACTGGAGCTTGCTTTACAGGAATGAGAAGGAATACAGTAAAGTATCATAAAAGAGACAAAAGGCATTATACACAGCATGCAGTGTTAAAAGAATAAACACAGTGCAATACAGTCACACAAGATGAATACAGAACTCAGCATAGCATGGTACAAAAAGTCAATGAGCAGTTGCTCCATATTCTTCGAAACAAAATGAAACTTTGTAAGAGAGATGATAGAAAGAAGCTTTATAAATAAGAAGACACAGTAGAATGATGTTAAATATTTAAGAAGAGAAAATTTGGGTGTTATAGAATAAAAAGAGAAAACTGCTGGGCATGGAAGAAAACCAGAAATCATTTTGAGAATAAATGTTACAATGAAGACTTATACAATAACTAGAGTGCCCTAATGCATTTAATAAGATACAGGATGTATAAAGTAGCCTCAGAAAAGGAAAAGAAGATGCACCGAAGTATCATGGATGGAAAAAATACAAGGTCCCACAGAAGCATTTTGGGTTACCAAAGGAGAATCTACAGGAAGAACATTACAAAAGGGATCAAAGACAAGGTGGAGTATTATATAATAAAAGTAGCAGCAACAGAAAAAAGGAACTGGATGAATCTAGCAAGAGGAGGACTCTGGATAACCCTTATATGAACATGGTGGAACATCATATGACAAACACGAGACACAAAAGAGATTTCTCAAGAGATGAAACATACTGTTGTATCACATTAATACACGAAACAAAGGAGTATTATAAAGGACAAAACATCAAGATGTATGAAAATACATTAGAAAGAGGACACAAAAAGGAGGAATTTATATGAGAACAAAAAACACTGTGTAGCAAAGACAAAACATTAGTGTGCCATTAGAGATAAGGTACCATTAAGAACCATAAAAAGAATCGGATACAAAATAAAAGAAAGGTACGTATATGTCGAAGTTTGACGTACGACAGAGTGAATCATTACAAATGACCAGGCAGTAGAACAAATGAACAGACAAAATCAGATGACACTGCAACGAATGTACCAAAATGGGATACCCAAGACTTTATACATACATAAAAGGATGCATAGAAAGAGTAAAGGCAGTCATCCATTACCAAAATAGGCAAACACAATGACCTCAGGCTAAAGTTTCAGCGCCTGACATTCCTTATTCACTTCAGGTTCGCAGAGATGGCTTTGAATGGATAAATATTCATTCTAGAGCTAACATTTCATACCTCTTAGTCAATGGTTATTCTCATAATTCTAACAGTAGTATGAAATGACCATTCCCTCAAGCAATCTACTCTGTAATGGGGAGTTACATGTGTACATGCTGAGAGAGAAATTAATATGATTACCTGTTTCTTACTATGAGTTTTTAAGTATCATTGTTTCAAATGATTAATGGGAACTCACCTTCTGCTCCTAAATTGAGCATGTCCTCGGCAATGTCCTCGCCACCTATGTATATGCTGCTCCATGCTTCTGTCTCATCTTCCACACTGAAAGAAACATCCAATATATTACTTCTTTGGTCACAATCAATAGGGTTTTTGAGGACAAATAGTTAGGGGGAGTCTTTCCTGAAATGGTAATACAGAGAGTGTATCCTAAAGCATCCTCGTTATTGAAAATATATATACTTACCAACATCAAATTTCCCGCGGGAATTTTGTTTTCATGTATGCCACATAAATAGATTAGCTAACTAAATAGCTGCTAGATTTTTGAGATGACTTTCGAAGATGAAGTTGAAATAAGGATAATACATCAAAAAATATTTTTTTTCTTACAGTTACATTTAACATAAAACATAAATAATGAAGAGGAAAATCGAGCGGTTTAGTTACACCTTATTTTGATGCCAAGTCTACCCTGTACACAACGACTTTTAACATTCCGCAATAACTCCAAGGGAACAGAAATTATAAAAAAATATTCTTAATTTAAGGATGCCCAACAAAATATCAGAAATACAGCCATGAAAGTCGCGTCCAAGAAACCTTTTTTCCGATTGGAAATCCCATGTCAAAAACGCCTTAGGACAATCCGCAACACTATAACGGAATGAGAAGAATAGGCAAAGTTCTTGTTAATTAATGTTTCTCAAACAAATCATCTCTCCTATGCTGAAATAAATGTCTGAAATAAATGCGCGGGGTGCGCGCATCGGCAGCACGCATGGCGCTGCGCAGTTGTCTCCGGTCTCAGTTTGTTTACAGTCTCAGCTGAGAGAGGACGTGGCTTGTCATACACACTCGACCCCCTCCAGTTTTAACCCTCACAAACGCAGAATTAAAACCGTTTCGCAGCTTTATATCAATCGGGAATTAAATAATAAGATGCCGTTCATGAAAGGAAGAGCACCAATACGGCGGACGCTGCAATATATGGAATCCTCTCGCCTCGTCCTTAAAGAAAGAGTAAAGGTATAGCCAGCCTAATGTAAACCTTCCCCCATGCAAAAATCTGTTGGAGGTTCTCGACACTATATTTAGTCAGGGAGACACTATTAATGGACTTAACAGAGAACAGTATAAATGGTGTGGTTAATGTTACGAAGAAAGCGGTTTGGAAATCGAAATACCTCATGGAAACCTTAACTTCCCTTAGTTGCCCAGATTAGCCATGAATTTCAGGGTTATATTGTAGTTGCAGTATGGCAACATGGTTAGCCACACAGGCATGCAATGGGCTCTAAAGAAACCGTATTTGTATCAATGCCTATCAACTGCAACATCTAAACGCAGACATACACCAGACCATAACACACGTATATTATTCAAACAAAATTCAAAATAAAGTAAATATCGGCTACAAGGTCGATAATGAAGTCTTCATAAGGTGTCTAGTGATTTCTAAATGGTCATCCATTTTCAAATTTATCTATCCCCACTTTCCCTGAACTTCACAGCCCTTGACAAAAACATTTTAATATTTATCATACTATAATCAAAAGAAGTAGGATGACATGGAGATTAGCCATCCACCAGTTTTTCCTAAATTGTTACGTAAGTTTAGAAAAAACATTTGGGGGAGAATCTTCAGTTAATATAAGAAAAAAAATGCTCCCAAATCATCTCTTGCCATGTAAATCACTTAACTTCATAATCCATTCATCTGCTATTCACCTAGCTTTGTACGTCAGGTGATGGAGCTCAACTTAAATTTTACGTAGGTCTGGAGGGAATGCACATTAATAGACATTCAAGAAATTTAGAGAAGCACTACGCAGTGTGGAACATTTTTTTACTCTGTACAATAATAGATAAATGTTTGGGAGAGGCTGTAAAGAGCAGGGAAAGTTTGAGGCTGATTAGTGTAAAATCAGGTGATATGTAGAAATCTACAGAACCCTAAGAAATCGTGACCTAATTACCCCCAGCCGCTGAGATTTTTGGTAGAAGTATGCTGGTATTAATGTGGTGTGCTGGAGGGGACGTCATGAAATGTCTGCTACTTGGAAGGCTATGTGGTGATATCACCAACCACTCGGTATATCGTCTGCCATGCTTACGTGCATTGCCAGTTGGTGCATTACTGATATTGTGGGTGTAAACAGCATATGTTAAGTTGTTAATGATAACGTATTAGGATTTAATCTATATGGCTTGTTACTATTCCAGGTGGTGACAGTGAATTACAACCCAATCGCAGATCATCATAAGGGTGCGAGAGATTTTGTATTTTGGCACCTTCCACAACTACAGTATAAAAATCCCAATGTACAGGTGGGTATAATGCCAAATGTAGTATTCATGCTAGCATATTCTTGCATGTGGATATTGAAATACACATGCTGATTCGATTTATATCTTTGTTTTAGAGAGTATTAAATGCGATGAAATATATGAACTTATGCTGTAATCTGTTCTTAATTTTATGTGGCAACAGCTTGCAATTTTAGGAAGAATTATCCTGTATAAGTTACATATAATATGCAGTCGTATTTAGAATTTAATATATAAATCGGTGGTGAGTGCTGTTGAAACACAATAAACATGATAGTTTCTCAATGTATTCGTTTGGTTGAAGATGTTAAGTAATGGTTTGTGAGTGCTACTGTTCTTAGGCAGTGTTAGGCTTTCACACCAAACCAGATCAGCCATTTCATGAGTAACCAAACCTTTTTCTTTTTGATTTATTTACACAATAGAGATGCCAGTGTGTTAATTTTCACATATTTAGTGCTTTAAGATCTCTCTGAATTTCAAGTTGTATATTATACCTTGCTTTGTTGAAATGTACGTTACTTTTGATTGTGTATCTTTATAGTATGTGTAGGGTTGATTTTTGCCACTCAAGACAAATTATACATCTTATCAGCATGTTAATTTTGCTTGGTTTGGGTTTCATTATTTGACTGTATACGAACTATTATTTGATTGTATTCACCTGTCTTTAAACAGTCATATCTCTTACTTTTTGTCAAATAAAAAAGGCTAGTGTTATAGCAGTCAGTAGTTTCAAGTAAAATGTATATGGGTTCAACCTTCCCCCCCATGGAACTTTACGGTTCTTGAATGGGTAAACCATCGTGTCATCAGTGTTACCATGATTGAAATTTTGGGTGCTTGCACACTTTGCAGTTAGTATGGAATTATATTGTAATTTAATTAGCATTTTTATAACAGCAATTAAAAGATGGTTTTGTACATTATGTTGTCCAGCAGCTACACTGTAGCTTTGGCTGTGAAGGCATATATATATATATATTGATCTCTGCCACTTCTAGGGGAAGTAATCATTTTTCTGTTTCTCATTTTTTTAAGTGAGTTTTGAAATATTTGAATCATCTTCTCACTGTACACGAAAATGCAGACAAGAGGTTGCTTTTATATGTAAATTAAATGTCATTTATGTATTAAAAATGTAAAGGGTGAAAGTGGAGCTAAGGTATATAATACAATGAAACGTACGAGTGTGGGCATACGCACATTTCCGGCAGTTATTGACATGCCTTATTTAATGGTACTTAAACATGTCTCTCACTAGATAGAATAATTTTAATCTTTAATTAATTTTCTTTTACTTCTTCAGATTGCTACTTTCAAAAACTTAACTCCAACGCCATTTCTACGGATATTCTTCGAGAATGGTGAAGATGTCTTAGTGGATGTGGACTCAAAACCTTGTCCAGACATTCATGACCATATTAAGAAGGTCTTCTGTAAATCTGACAGCCAGCTTCAAGAGGAAGCCATAGAACGTCAAAGCCTGGATAACCCAGCTAATTTTGGATGGGGATGTGATAGGCAATGCATCTGTGAGATACCAGGACAGGTTCCTTGTCCTGGAGTAGTTCCACTGCCCAAAATTATGCGTGGCAAATATAAATTTGGATTAGAGGTAGATTAAGTTTTAACATCTACCCCATATGTGAGTCTATACTTAAAATGTGGGAAACAGTGGCCTCAAAAATTTTTTTTATAATTTACTAACTTGCCTATTTTTACTTGTATATAGGATTGCGTTGAAAATAAACATAAATATGTTAGCTGTTACTTGTTTTTCCTATTATTCGGTGAAAATAAGAGCATTCTTTATGTTTAATTCCTATGCCAAAAAAATGTCAGCACAACTACCAGGTACCCTGCACACACCCAATGGGTTATATAATAAGTGTTTATGCATAAGGTGGTGTGCTGGACAACACCTGCCTAAGGTTACACTGCGAGTGAAAAGTCAACTTAGGTGAGGCTGTATCATTAGGAGGACACTCAGAAAACTAATCACTCTGAAGGAGTTGCATTTCCTTGCTAGGGAAAGTACTGCAGCCTTTGGAAAGAGAAGCTGAGTAACACCAGGACTCTCTTAGAAATTGGTCCTGGGGTAATTATAACAAAATATGCAGTAATATGCAGTGTTAAGACACTGCATATATACACGATTGAGAGATGGAAAACATGATCATAAAACACTGTCTCCACAATAAACATATATAGTAATCACATTTCATACTCATATAAACATCCCTTATGCATATCCCATCCTTTTTTTCTTACCTTTTAAGGTTCTCCTTAAACTTTTGTTCCACAAGCATAAATCATAATTTTGATCCCATATTACAACCTGTCCATGTGTGACAGAACAGGAAGGACATTTGGGTCAGCTGATTCGTATGTTAAAGATTCGCCTGTAACATTAAAACAACTAAATTCCTCAAACACCATGAAAGAAATGTTAGTTATCAAGACGGAAAAGTATAACATAGTTACTGCATTAATCTACTAGCCACTAGAAATAAGAACTAAGATGTATAATGTAGAATGATAAGAGGAACACAGAATCCTACCAAAATAACTTTGGAAACTCAGCTCCAAACATTATTTTACTACATGATTTCATGCTACTACTTACTCAAGGTGGAATTGACTATGAAACATCACTATGGCCAAAATTCTCAATGTACAATGGACAAGTACGGATGAACAGCAGCACAAAAGGGAACTATAGAGACTAAGAGACTTTCCGACATGTCCATTAGTCTCTGGAGATAGCGGAATTTTATTTTGTATAGACTGACATGACACAGGCAAAACATTCCCAAGTCATGTCCATCTCAGGTGATAAAAACAATAATAAAAAACAAAAAAAAATTTGGGCTCTTCCATTGTTTACAGATCTGACTTAAAGGGAGAAAGGTTATATGAAGAGGGACATTAACAGAATAATGATTACACACCTCCACAGAAAGTTAGTAGTGACGACCTCATACTTTGGGCCACATGACACCTGACATGATCACTGATGAGCTATACTGAAAGAGGTGGACCCAATCCCTAGTCCATTTTCTTTCACAAAAAGAACACAACATTACGTACCTATGACTGATTACTACATCAAGAAGGAAGATTTGAGAAAACAACAACAGTAAAATTAATTAGCATTCAACCCTCATTTAAAATCCAATGGTAATAAGGTTAATTGCACTCCCTATCTACACATAAAGAGGACTTATCTTAGCAGTGTGGAACTTTTTCGTATCCTAAGGTTATGCTTTCACTACCATCACTGGTATGCCATACACAGCCAGCCGTTTCATGCCACACACTGCCAGCTATTTGAAAACAAAGACTGGACACTGTTAACCAGGTAGTACGTCCACTATGGCACTGCTGGCTGGACAAAGTTGGCAATCCACTGTTGGTAGCGTGTTGGATGACCTCTTAGCCGTTTGTGACATGGCACACTGGGGCATGATTCTAAAGACAGTAAAAAAGTGCTGGAGGTTTATGAAAGGACCCCACTGGCAGTGTAGCTGGAAGGCACCGCTGACTATAATGTGTAGTAGGACACTGGTAACAGTATACATTACCTTATCGTAGAAAAAGTTGGCAGTTTGTGCTGGGGTGTTGGCAGTATGGAAGGACGCTCTTGGTAATGGCTATACATTGTTGGCAGTGTGATATGACACTACTGGTTAGTGAGTGCGGCAGGACTCTGTTGGCAGTGTGGCATAATACTTCTGACAGTGTGTGGCAGGACACTGTTGGCAGAGTGACCAGGCTGTTGGCATTTGGCAGGCGAATGGTTAGCGGAGTAACCAGAAAGCGTTATCAGGGGGTGGGAGTACAGTTGGCAGCGTGTGTGTGTGGCAGGACAGTGTTGGTAGCCACTGATAGAACCCTTTGGTGGGAAGCAGAAAGTGCTGGCAGTGTTGGCTCTGGGTGGCTAGACAATTGTGGGTGGATAGTGACAAGTGGGCACCATCAGTAACATGTGGTAAGACACGCGGGTGGTGTGGTGGCAAAATGGCAGCGTTGGAAATGTAACAAAACAAGAAGTTATGACTATGTGGTACGACACCAGTGTTGGCAAAATGGCAATACAATACTGGCAGTGGTAGGAGGGCAGTTATGACACTGTTGGCAATGGCAGTGTGGGCAGTGGCAGGCGGGTGGTTATGGCAGTGTTGGCAGTGGCAGGCGGGTGGTTATGGCAGTGGCAGGTGGGTAGTGTTGGCAATGTGGCATATGGCAGTGTTAAAAGTGGCAGTACTAGTGACAGCATGGAAGGACAACACTAGCAGTGTTGGCAGGACAACATTGAGGGTTGACTGAGTGGTTAAACAACACTGATGGTGAGGCACTCGCCTGGTGTTGGCAATCTAGCAGGCCAGGTGTTGGCAGTCTGGGAAAAGGGTTGTGCTGTCAGTATGACAGTCTTTGCAGTGGTAGAAAAGCAGTGTTGGCAGTTTGGTAGGATAATAGTGATAGCAAGTGTTGGCAATACAATACTGAGGTAGTGTTGGCATAATAAGAGGTAGCGTTGGCAGTGTGTGGGTAGGATGATACTGACTGGCAATGTTGGCAGGGCAATACTGAGGTAGCGTTGGCAGTGTGTGGGCAGGATGATACTGACTGTGGCAGTGTTGGCAGGACAATACTGAGGTAGTGTTGGCAGTGTGTGGGCAGGATGATACTGACTGTGGCAGTGTTGGCAGGACAATACTGAGGTAGCGTTGGCAGTGTGTGGGTAGGATAATACTGACTGTGGCAGTGTTGGAAGGACAATACTGACTGTAGTGATCATGGCAGTATGATACAGACGGCAGTGTTGGCAGTGGCAGGAGGATAGTGTTGGCTGTCTGGCGGGACTATACTGATGGCGTGAGTGTTGGCAGGACAATACTAATGGTGGCAGAGTGTGATAGATACATACTGTGTGGCAGTGTATGACAGGTTAATGTTGCTGGCAGCAGTGTTGGCAGTTTGTCAGGATGACACTGGCGGTGTAAGTGTTGGCAGCATTTGAAAAATACTGGCAGTGTTGGTAATGTGAGACAAAAATAATGGGTGTTGGCAGTGTGGTAGGAAAAACTGGGAGGGTTGGCAGGACAATGCTGGCAGCACTGACAGGACAATGATGGCAGTGTTGGCAGGACAACAATGAGTGTTGGATGGAAATTCCTGGCAGCACTGGCAAGATAGTACAGGCACTGTTGGCAGGATAGTACAGGTAGTGTTGTCAGGATAATACCGGCAGTGTTGGCAAGGTAATACTGGCAGTGTTGGCAGAATAATACTGGCAGTGTTGGCAGGATAATATCAGTAGTGTTGGTAGGATAATACTGGCAGTGTTGGCAGGATAATATCAGTAGTGTTGGCAGAATAATACTGGGAGTGTTGGCAGGATAATACTGGCAGTGTTGGCAGGATAATATGAGTAGTGTTGGCAGAATAATACTGGGAGTGTTGGCAGGATAATACTGGCAGTGTTGGCAGAATAATACTGGCAGTGTTGGCAGGATAATATCAGTAGTGTTGGCAGAATAATACTGGGAGTGTTGGCATGATAATACTGGCAGTGTTGGCAGGATAATACTGGCAGTGTTGGCAGGATAACACTGGCAGTGTTGGCAGTATAATACTGGTAGTGTTGGCAGGATGATACTGGTAGTGTTGGTAGGATAATACTGGCAGTGTTGGCAGGATAATACTGGTAGTGTTGGCAGGATAATACTGGCAGTGTTGGCAGGATAACATCAGTAGTGTTGGCAGGATAATACTGGCAGTGTTGGCAGGATAATACCGGTAGTGTTGGCAGGATAATACTGGCAGTGTGGGCAGGATAATACTGGCAGTGTTGGCAGGATAATAC
>JAUUDY010533182.1:0-10470 GCA_032361765.1 Panulirus inflatus | reverse complement strand
ATGAATCCATAAATTCTATGAAGAAATAGCCACCAGATTCCATTGCACTAAAGCTGCAATCACTTGAAATATATCCGTACAGACTAGTGTTACACATATGCAGACCCCTTCTTACAAACCTCAGTGATGGTGGTAGCTTAACCCAACCCACATCAAATGGAGAATAAATTACTTCTCTATAGATAACATTTTCGGGATCACTAGCGCGCCCTCCAATGTTGGCCTATTGTTACGCTGATGACGCTTCAGTTGTCATATGTTGTTTTAAAAAGTACAAATTTTTAATGGAATTGGTTGGCTGCAGAATACTTCTTATATATCTGCATTTCTAGTTATATGTAGGAATATATGACAAATTAATCAATTGCGTTCAACAGAGTCGTTGCATATGGCTGTAAATAGATTTTTATGCATACTAACAAATCATTACAAGCCACGCCCCCACGACAGCTTTTGACGAGTCTAGTGGTTCTTCAGTGCAAAATCTCGCAGTTTATTGTATATATTTTTTTTAGATGAAGCAGTGCCATACCCCCTTTATCCAGAGTCTGTCTTGTCCGTTATCATTTCTGTGGAAAATCATTCATTCTAGTTCGTCTACTGTCGAATTCTCATGAAATGTAAAATAATTGTATCATTGTTCTTGTGGCAGTCCGACCTCCCTACGAATGAACCGAGATTTAGCAGTGGGTCGGTTAAAATCTATCTTTCTGCAAATATATATAAAGGCTAATTTACCTTGTAAATAAGATTCTCTTTGGCAAACTATCATAGTATGGAATATTAGCTTTACTCGTATGAGGTATTAAGGTGTATTATCGCACGCCCCTTCCGCGCCTGCTGGCCAAGGGGCCGGGAAAGGTAATAATATTGACGGGCGTAAACACTAGATTAATATTTCCCACGATGTGGCCGCACGGCGCTGATCTATTATCTGCACATTATACCACAGCCTTTATTGTTGGAAACTGATACCTCTTTCCGACTACTTCTACAAGTCGCAGTCTTTTATAAGACGAAAAACGGAACTTTTACAGCGAGTACCGTGGGTTATGTAACCACTCTGAACACAGTCGATACTGAAGAAAGTCCATTTTTATGAATGGTTGTATTTTCAGTTAGACTCCCTCTACCATGAATGAACAAAAAGAAGTATAATAGATTGCTGTTGATGGACGCAGCATCCAAGCCATTAATCTCAGTAGTGACATTAGCTACAGTCTTGCCATACGGGTCCCTTCACCCTGAACCTGACGACCTGTCTGAACGACCTGAATCTCGAAGCTTCGTCTTTTTCTCTGAAGCAACTGCCTCAAAATCTTTATTTCCTTCACCGTTTAATCCTTGAGTTTACATAGCTGGCCAATTATCAAGCCTTTCTAATATACATTTCTTTTCCCCATTTGTATTTTTTTTTTTAATTTCATTAGTCTGTAATCTTTAGCATTTTCCTCAGCTCAAAACCCGTGCCACTGAATCGAAAATTTCATATCACATCTACATCTTTACCTGTATAGTTTTCTTTAGATGTAAGATCTCTTGTTGCTCATCCATCCTGAGACATAAAGATTACATCAAGGCAGGGTAGCAGCACAGAGGGATACCCTAATTAATAGTTAATTGATTAGATTAGTATTTCCACTTTTCTTTCCACCACCCACCCCAGCCTCCCTTACTTCTCTTCACGCTTCCCCTCGTAATCACCAAGACTTGCCTTTTACCCCACTTCCTCTCCCCTCTTCCAGAACTCCCCTCTCCTTGTCCTCTGCCTCTCCCTGCCTCCCCTCTCCCTCGCCTGGGTCGGATGACAAGTGTACAGTCAACAGAGGGGAGTTTCTCCACGCTGGATTACCCACACAGTCAATTGAGCATCCAGATTTTCTCCATACCTCCTCCTTCAACTACATTTTGCTCTCCAAGTCACCCGAATAGTGTATTTATAAGCGAACAACAAAACTGAACGAAAACATGAGTGAAAATCAAGATCTAGAGCGTTATACGAGGAGGTAATGAGGCAGTAATGTGATCCAGAAATCTGTTTGATTGCGGCCGGACGCTGCGTGACGAACAAGTGGTGCGGGACAGCACGTGCGGCCTACCATCACGCCACATTATCGTTGTTTATTTTGTCTTGTGGTGAGTTCGGGTCTGGGCCGCCGCCTGTTTGATGGTGGTATTTTACTGTTTGGTGTCACCAGGATCGAGAGCACGTGTATAATCCCATCAACGAAGTTGCCTATATTTGCAGTTGCTATAACCACAATAGATCTAAGTATCCGAAATCTTAGCTAGGCTGATCACTAACTGACCTCATAGCTATAGAAACAGTACTCTGGAATTGTCATTTTCTTTTGTACTTTCTTTTTTTTTCTGTCCCCAACAGCAGGAACAGACCCTACATGATGCCACACTATGGCGGCCTGATGTGACTCCTGTGTTGTTCCCAGGGGTGTCAAGAATCATCGTGAAATTCGACGTATGACAGCGTACGTAACACTCACAGACTTGCCATTCTTCTACCCTCCATCTGGTATGTTCATGTGAGCTTATTTTCCACCTCCGCTACGTCTCGGAACCATCGGCCACGTCTGCATGGGTGTGGATCGGCTCTTGACGGCTTCCCGTGTGAGGAGGACGAGCTGTGGCCACAGTGCTGGGAGGAGGACGAGCTGTGGCCACAGTGCTGGGAGGAGGACGAGCTGTGGCCACAGTGCTGGGAGGCGGCATCATCCACGTCCCAGCCTCAGCTTCTCCAGCACTACCACCACCGTGGCTCAGCTGCCGTCCGCTACCAGCTTACTACCACGCTACCACCACCCTGACCACTACCACCATCACCACCAGGGTAGGACCAGCCGGGCTCGTGTAGGGCAGGTCCCGGGCCAGCTGGTGTGTGCCACGTGCGGCCCAGCTGACGCTTCCCACGCGCATGCATTAGTATATAGCCGCACGCGGGGCACGTGCCGCACACTTGTATATCAGTGGCCGGCACGTGCACCACGCCTTCCAGGAGCTGACTGCTGGAGCAGAGGCCACGGACACGGAAGGAACCGGAAAACAAAACAAAAGTATCAGGGCGGGACAAGTAAGTGGGGATGAGGAGAATATAGGAAGGTGAAGCATCGAAGAGAAAATATTGAGAAGAATAACGAAGGAAGAAGGAGGAAAAGCGACAACATTAGCGAGGTTGTGGCATGACCGTGGGCGTGATGGTTGGTGGCCACGGGCGTGAGTGGGGTGCGTGTCTCACCCCGGCCAACACCGGGTCCGCAGATGCCCGCTCCGACACCTGCACTCACACCTCCACAGAGTCCTCGCCCATCGTGAGCCCGACGTCCGCCCTACACGTCATGGCCAGCGCTGACCTACCGAGGGCGGTTTCGACCCCCGCCTACCCCGTGCGTGACCTGAGTCTGACCCTGAATCAGGATAAGTTCCGTCATCAGCGACAGGGTCAGGCCGCTTCCGTCCTCAAACTGCAGGTGAGTGAGGCCACGGGTGACGTGCATTCCCACCTGAGATATTTGTGATGCAGCTAAACCGTTATCACGTTTTCTGTCCATTATGGTGACGCTGTGTATACACACATCACGCAAGTCTTGCTGATATTTTCTCTGTCCTGTACGCCTTCCCTGCACACTGAGAGAGGCAGGTCACCCTACCAACACCAAAAGGTTTGGCACATTTTTTTCAGACTGACCCACACACTTCATCCATTCCCTCACTCAGGACAACGCTCTTATTCAAGCTACTCCTACATCTGCTCTTCATTAATATGCTTGTGATTAGTTATTATCTGCTATGGGTAACGTCAGTCGACAAGACCTACTTGTAAATTTTTACAAGGTTGTGTACATGCCATGCAACTACCCTTCTTAACATCTCTTGCAATGTTGCCATCACAAAGATGACTATGATCACGTAATTTCTCTATATTTTAGGAACCTGAAAGTGCTTACATTACCAATTCTGTGATTTTCTTATGTATAATCATTGTGCAAAAATATTCTTCAGTACAAAGTTGATAGTGGAATATTTCGAAGCCTATCTTTAGAACTCACGAAGCCTATTACACTATTTGCACATGATTACATGAAATACTACGTCATGCCCATAACTTCATGACGCGGTAATCAGTGAGAATGTTCGGTGTGATGTGACGAGTTTTGATACTACGTTTAATCTGGTTGGGGGGTTTAGTTAGTTAGTATAGATTAGGTTTGACTGATTTTGTAAGGGTAGGATGTTTAGGGTTAGCTAGCCTAGGTATTGAATTTGTCTGAGATGCTTTCATTATAGTAGGTGGTACTTCTCATTTAACAAGGCTTGACAAATTGTTTGATTTAACTGAGTTGATTTGGTTAGGTCAAATATTAGGGTTACTTAGGTTAGGCAATGGGCTCGGAGGAGTGCATCTGGTAGGTTAGAGTTGATGATAGCCATATATTTAGTGTATTACTTGGATGGTTGGTTTAAGTTCAAATTAAGTTTGGTTGGGTTTGGTATGTTTAAGTCGGTGTCAGGTTTAGGTAAGTGTATGGGCTGTCTGATAGGTCCGCTTGGGGCTATACGAACCCACTGAACAACGGTTGTGTTTTGATCATGGGTTGGAAACTACTGATGGCCAGAATTTCTTCCCCAGATAAAACCTTGCTTACCTCCTCCTTCAGAGGATTCTCGTCATGACATAAACCAAAGATAAATCCACGTTATGTCGAGGGATTTGATAGTTAAGACTAAAAGTGTATAGGCAGGTAAGGATGCTGACAACATCCAAGGTTGACGGGCCATACAACATATTGAAACATGGAAGTAATTATTACATTTATCACCCACGAGAACAGCTGTACTGGGGTCATGATAATGATATTCTGCACGGTAGCCGGTTGGTTTTGAAATGGTTAAAAGGTGAAGACCCCTGTAAGTAACTACCAAGGTTGGATAATAAAGGAATGATAACAGCTCATCATTGATCATTAAGGCCAAAGCTCAACGTATACAATGTAATGTACTATATAAATGTTAATTCGTAATACCACTGAACCCCTGGAAGGTCTTATTGAAGCTTAGCTTAGTTTAGGAGTCCCTACATTTTGTTTTGTTCCTGTATTGTCCCCATCACCTTTATGGAACAATCTTTCTTATGATCTAACCTAATGTAACTAAACTGATATCATCATGGATAATGGCCTCTAGACCACGGATATTATATCGCGCTCGATGGGTTAGGTTTGAGCAGGGTTTCGGGTTCTGTAGGACATGTAAGAGTCCTTCCTCACCAGTTGTGTTGCTCTACGTCCAGATCAAAGATGGTTTGCTTGTGGCGACAAACAACGTACAGCTGGCAACATGGCTGCCTCTCCTTCCTCTGGCTACAGACGTTCATGCTGAGGCTGCTACACTGACTTACGCCCACACTACTCACGACCCCCAGCAGCGGGAGGCTGGTAAGACAGCGCTGAAGGTGACACTGACGAGGACGGTGAAGGCTGGGGAGACGCCGCCATTGTGGTTTTCGTCGGAGGTGGCCGCTCAGCTGGGTCTCCCCTTCCTCAACTTTTCCCACATCAGGAGTGAGTTGTGCTTGTGTTTATCTCTTCAACGAGAACATTTCCAGTTCTAGAACTTTTTTTCTTCTTTATAGGCCCCGAATTTATCTTTTCCACGCCCTTAGTTCATTTGGTGATTTAATCCTATGCTTCAGTAGGAATTTTAAGTATAGGAACAAAAATAAACTGACCTGCATAAAGTCTGAAGAGGATCAAGTACCCTAAAATAAAGTCCCAAGGGAATTAAGTCATTCCTAGCTCTAATTTCCGAGTAGATTTTGTTGGTCATTAACGGAATGTACAGTTTACGTGTTCCTGAATCTATCTTACCACGGTTCATGTCTACGTTACCTGACTGAGGTGTGCGGTTTTTTTCAGGAGGTGTGTACGTGTGTCCGCACTGTGACCGGCAGTTTACGGCGCCGAACCCCTTGAAGCTACACTTGGCGGCCCGCTGCGATACTCTGGCGCCTCACTTACTTTGGGCTCGACTCTCCGACCCCCCTGCCCGTACCATGCCCAAGCCCTGGTTTACGCCCCTGCTGTCGTCATCCTCACTTGATAAGGTCTCAGTGTCCCCCACACGCCCGACACCACCGTCTCAAGTCTTCACTAGTTGCCCAGGGGCGTCCCTCGTCGTATCTGGGGAGCGGGGATCCCCTAAAGGCCACAAACCTGTTTCTCCGGACTCCACCAGCTGCCACGTAAGTTCTCCCAGGTCATCCTCGCCAAGGTCTTCTGTCTTCCCACAGGAGCCTCGTTCAGCTTTCCGACGGGTGAGTAGCCATGTAGGAGTACGTCCAGAGGGCTCCCTCCCAAGGGCCTTAAGTCTCCCAAGGCCTTTATTACCGCCGGGACCCTCTCGCTCTTCCTTTAGGGCGTCCACAGCACATCCACTCATCATAGGTGGGCCACAGACCACGAACGGATCAGATATATTGCTTCATCCACGGCTGCTGTTAGGGACGTTGTTGCCCACACATCCTCATGCTCACAGCGCCACTAACACCCAGCCCTTCATGCCTGTCATGCCGCTTGCAGGCACCACACGCCCTCTCCTAGACGCGGGTCCCGCCGGGGCTGTGGTTGATCCGTGTGCAGAGATGGAGACGCTTGTATCAAACCTGGGACGCAGCCGCAGGGGTCACCTATGCCTCTACTGCGGCAAGGTATACTCCCGCAAGTATGGCCTGAAGATCCACATCCGCACACACACTGGCTACAAGCCGCTCAAGTGCAAGGTCTGCCTGCGGCCCTTCGGTGATCCCAGCAACCTAAATAAGCATGTGAGGCTGCACGCAGAAGGGGAGACGCCTTATCGGTGCGACCATTGCGGCAAGGTCTTGGTGCGACGCAGAGACCTGGACCGACACATTCGCTCTCGCCATCCAGATGTTCTCCCGCTCTCCGCCCAACCCCTCACCGATACTGAGGACGAGGAAGAGATCCTTGAGGTGGAGGACGACGACTTTACCGTGCAAGTTGACGTTCATGATGCAGCCTAGAGCTCACCAGTCTGCAGAAGTTGTCTGCAAACGAGGAACAGGTCGGATGGACCACATCCACCTGTTATAACTCTCAGGACGGTCTAGCGTACCAAATCCATCTGGTGCCAAGGAAATTCTTCCCTCGTATTGTATGGTTAGTCACCCGAGTCCTGAACATTCTTGTACAAATTTCTTCCCCAATGTGTCAAAGTTTGTGCCAAAGTTTAGCTCAAGCAACGTATCTTCCAGTGGTTGTGCTTCCTCTTTGGTTCTTGATTAATAGCGGTTAGAGCAATAGTGATACTACTAATAGTAGTTGTGGCTATATGAACACTAATTTCTTCGGTGAATTCAGTAAACTGCATAGTCAGTCTCGACATAATCGTCGAGCTAAAATACGTAGTATTATCTGTACTATAGTTTGAATGGTATTACTGTTAGGAATGAATGTAAAAAGAAGACATTTATCGCAAGGTTATTTTCTCGACTTGGCGCCGGTGGGTCAAACATTTTATTCCCGACTAGTTTTTCTTAAAACCACTTTATTACTGAATTCATCAAATTTGATATTTAGAAAAATTATGAATGTAAAGATGTCAACTATAATGATGAAAAAAAAGATCGGTATCAATTGTAGCAACTCGACTGTGGTCACGCGCGAACCCATACCCGTTGCTAGCTTGAAGTCTAGGGAAAGCGTTAGGTTAAAACAGTCACGCCAGTGAATCTTAACCCCCAACCACCCCTGCCTACCTTAGCTGAATCCAGACGTAGCACAAGGGAAAATAATGTCCAAAATAAAGTACAATAGTTGGTAAGATAACGTTTGACCCACCGGTACTTTTCGGCAAAACACCACTAAGTTAGATTTAACCTGAAACTTAGGTTAAATATGACATTACGAATATATTGAAAGTTCCTACGTGTGAACGCTCTGGCTTTAGAATGCTCTGACTTACGAACATTCTGAGGAAAATGTGCTGTAAACGTTCTAACGAAGAAAATTGTCGTAATTGTGAACGTTGTTACTTCTGGATGACGTATGAACGTCCCGGTATGGTGTTATAGCAACCTTTTTAATGTCTTGTGAATGCTGTAAACGGTGAATGTGTAATGAGAACGGTGTAACCTGAGAAATTTTTTTACGTGTGAACGTAAATGTTTGTAATGACATTTCATATGATGTGGTGAACTTGTCTTTATAATGTAAGTATTTTGACTTCTGAATCTATCCAAGGCCTGTGACGTGAAGATATACAGCTGTATATTAATAATGTACAAATCAAAGTGCCAGTCTTCTGTGATATACCAAGTATAAATATTTTCAATATATTTTTCCAATAATTATTTTTGCATGTTTATTTTTTTACAGTTTTGTAATATATGATTTATGTCAAGCTTGAATGATGAATTTGTATTTTAGAGAAAGAATAATTATAGGGAAATAAAACAACAATATTCTTTAATTCATTTATAAACAAGAGACATCTAGACTAGATTGTTTATTATGTACTCTGAGACATTAGATTTCTCTACACCACCACCGACACTTCAAAACAGAAAATGGCATTCGTTAACACAATGATGCTTTCTTGAAATCCACCCACTAACACAGGCTCCACGCCCTGCGGTAGTGTCAAATCGTGTATATAGACATACAAATCAGTGCTGGATGCATCATTCTGTGCTACATCTAAGGTTAGGGTGTATGTTGGTATTTTTTGTAATAAATATATAAAAATAAATCCAGCAATCTCAAAGCGTTTTACAAAAAAATGGATAGCGTGACGTATGAACAAATATGAACAGCAGACACTGCATCAGCACACTATATATGTCTATTGATTCCTTCATATTCAAATAAGCTTTGTATACATTCACCCTACATGAATGGCTGTCAGTATTCCGACATTCATCACAATGGTTCCAACTATATAAAAATATTCATTCATATAGTTATCTGGAATTTGAAAAATATAAAGAGCGTTCATTCGAACCTCAGAATAGTTTTCCACTGCTTATTGAGAGAAAGAGAGAATTATGGGTAGGGTATGAAGATGTGAGCAGCAACAATAGGTAAGCCTATTAACCGTGAACTCGAAGTATTTATCAATGTAACCACTGCACGTATTGTCCTAGCTTTATGATTAACGGTAATTATTCACTTTCCTCTCACCACCATTTTCTGTTAGAAATCTTTCAATTGTCGAGGTATGGAAATTTTCATATGGAAATAAAGAATGGAAAATAATTGATACTGAAAAAACTGAAATTCAGCGTGAGTCTGCAGACGACACTTCTTTGTAAAGTTCCACTAATGTTCATAGTGTACACTCCATCAGGGTATTTCAGATATATATAAATTTTTTATAACTAAATTCTTGAAGTGTTCTCTTTCGTAATTATTTTCATTTTTGAATGTATATCTAAAATTAATTCCATCTTGTATTCTCGGTTGCTTTGCGCATGCGCTGTTTCACTTTAACTTGCATTTCCGTTTCAGCCACGTTAAGGAACGTTTGTTTTGATTGTCCCTGAAAGTGTTTACGTTATCGACCAACATCGCTTCAGATTATCAGTGTTGGAGGATTTTACCTTGACAGAACGGTGCATTATACAGCAAACTGCCCGACGGACTAGAGTTTTGTGCCACTTCTAAATCCGCACAGATATCCTTGTGTTAAACTGAAAATAGAAACTGACGCAACGAGCTACATGGCCGATATCGCTTACATGTGGATGATTTTTACGGGACTTTTTTTTGACGGGTCTTTGCTTGCTGTTCCAGTTGTCTACCACTGAAGTAAGGTAAGAAGCCGTGTGCTTTCGGCCAAACCACATCAAACCTCAACTAAGATACAAATCCATGGTTAGGTTTGGTTTGGTTTGGTCACATATGTACGACAGTGCCTTATACCATTTAATGATGTTTAAAGTCTGATTCACTTTGTAGGGTTCTTTATACTGTAAATTTTAGAAGTCAATCTTCCTTCACATTTCGCCTAACCAGCACCAAATTGATAATGTGTAGTTAAATATTACAGTGGCTCATGGAAAGTAAATAATTACTGAACATGAAATGATGAATATAATGGTTATATCCAAGTATGTATATACTACCATAGAATGACGACTGGGGATCAGGTTGATACTTGATAGCTATAATTTCCTTGCTTACAAGAAATGTTTTATATGCTTATTTGCTGTAATGTGGTCACGAGTTTAACTCATTTTATTTTTTATACACTGAGTGCATAATGGTTCTTAAAGGTAAATATTACGAAGCTTCAACACCAATGTTACATAGATCTCTTTCTAAGAGAGTCTTGGTATAACCTAGGACTTGTTTGCAGATGCTCCTGCAGCCTGGATCATACTGCGAGACTTGTAGTGGCAGGGAATGTGTACTCCTTTGGTGTGAGAATTTTTTTTTG
>JAUUDY010532850.1:0-10471 GCA_032361765.1 Panulirus inflatus | reverse complement strand
CACCCCCTTTTTTAATAAATTCCACTGCAAAACCACAGTCTTGGGAAATTATCCTCACTCTTTACAATTCACTGGCCCTTCCCCATCTTGAATACTGTGCTCAGTTTTGGTCACCCTACTTGAGGAAAGACTTAGACAGAAAGGAGAGAGAAGAGCTACCAAGATGATTATTGGCCTAAGAAGCAAATCCTGAGACCCAAATATAAAAGAATTGAATTTATTTACGTTAAAAAAGGGAGGGTTACAAACTGATCTTATACAAGTTTTCAAAATCTTTAAAGGTTTCAATAATCTCGATTTGATGAGCTACTTAAGGACAGATTCATATGATCTCAACAATTTCACTCATAGTATTGGATACAAATTGTAGGCAATGGTTTTCCCTTGAATGAGGTTAAGAACTTTTATTTGATAGGATTGTTAACAGATGAATGCAATACCAAAGTTATGCTTAAACACAGACTTGATGAAAATTTTGCTTCAAAACCATGAACGACATTTATTGTACCCCTATTGATATACAATAAGTTTACAGGTATTCCTCTTTGAAAAATCTGTAAGTGTTTCTCCTCTTACCTCAATAGGACCCAGTGGTCTGTAGCTGTTTGAATTCAGTTGTAATAAGTTATATTCACTCATATTACTATATAATTCTTTTATGCAATATACCAGCACGCGGGAGACAACGAAAGCAAAATAAATAAAAATAAAACCAGCACACTACATGGGTACATAAGGATGGATTTTTTTATCTGATATTACTTACAGTCACACAGTACATGCTAGCAAAATTCTAAAACCATAATAATACACCTAGACGTTATAATAACCAGGAGAATTACAAAATGATAAAAAAATAAAAAGTAATGGCAAAAATTGAAGAGAGAACAATTTTGAAAACTTTTTCAATATTCTATTTTCCCCCTTAGTATTACTCACATCCAAACTCCAATTTCAACAACGTTCAGCTTAATAAACTCCCTTTTTTGTTAACAAACACTTCAATGCTTACTAAATTCTTTGTAGGCAAAACCAGATGTTGATTGTAATGAAAACAACAGAACAATGAAGCTCAAGAATTTACAGTCAAGTATATCTATCTTTCTGGTTTTATGAATAGAGCAACCAATTTCACATTGATTGTCATTGGTTCCATACGAAAACATGAATTGGTTGCTGGAAAATCTACCCAAAGAAAAAAGTACAGCATGGATCTTCCCTACTAGAAGGTCATAACTAACTCCCAGCATGGGAAGGAATAATAGTATTAGTAAATTGATGTCGGACGGTGTTACTACACTAGGTGTCAGGACATAGCATAATATGACACAATGATCTACATGAAGCAAGAACCCTTACATTACCCCCATCATTTATTATAACATGAGTCATTGCAACACAATGCAAACCAAGTTAGCTGTGTGGTGACAATGCTGCACATGCCACACTACCCACAGAGTTTGTTCTCTGTCACCATTCACAGAGTAAGGACACATCGCTTGCCACGGATATATTTCTACACTTCCATTTACTAACATAAGTCATCACCGTGACAATGCATCCACAGTGCTCCTACTAGAAAAAGAGCCTGCCAAGAGGGTAAGGAAGACTAATCTTGAAGGAAATGCTCATGATACTGAATGAACTTGAGCATGTTTGGCATTTCAGCAGTTGCTCACCATTATGGCATTAATGAGAGCAGCATCCACATCATAAAGATGAAAAAATAATCCATCAGAAAGCCTACTCTATCATTTACTACACTGCCAAACCTTGTGCCTTTTAGAATGTAATAAAGAGCAAGCAAATAAGATGGCTTGGAAGATTGAAGATATTTCTGATGACTGGCACCATCAAATTCACTGCATTTAACAAGGAAAGATTCCTTGCCAAGAAAGCTCTCATAACTGTTGACAATACCTTGAACTATCCTTTCCACCTCAATTACTTTCATAGGGCATCAAATACTTCTACCCAATACTATATCCCTGGTGTAGCTCATGGACCAGGGAGCTATCATCTTGTTCAAACCACTGTACCTAAATGGGACAATGAAGGTTTTGATGAAGGCACTGAACAGTGTTGCCAGCCTCATCATCATAAGATCTTTGGAAAGCCTTTCCTATAAAGGATGCTGTCATAAACATCAGTATGAGTTGGAAGAGCATTTGTAATGAAGCACTCAACAGTATGTGGCATCCCCTGTGGTCTGAGGTGGTTCATAATTTTAAGGGCTTTGAGAAGGCAAAAGATGTCAGGGACATCATTAAAAAGTCGATAAGTGAGAGTTGAACCAGGATGTGGAAAATGTAGAGTAGCTCCAGGAGAACATGGAGGCATACCTGTCAACTACCAAAATCCTGAAGATGGCACAGAGACGGCAAGATGTCAGGATGAGAAAGGCACTGAAAGTGAACCCAGTCCAAAGACAGAATAGACCAAGAAGCATTTCTGCACTATGCCAGGGAATTCATCCAAAGCTTTCATGCACATGACCTTGATATGAGGAGTGTGGATGAGGTTGAGGAGATAAGACAGCTCATATCAACACATCAGCCACTGCTCATTAACATTATTTCACAGCAGAAGCAATGGTCAATCATGGATTACTTATATCAACACATCAGACACTGCTTATTAACATCATTTCATTGTGGAAGCAATGGTCGATCATGGATTACTTCAGACCATCTTCAACCTCTCCAGGTGACTTTAAGAAATCAGCATTTTTGTTTAAGAGTAAAATATATGAAAAGAAAAAAAATCTGAGGCATGGTATAATGAGTGAAACTTAAAAAAAAAAAAAAAAATGGTGTATTGTGATGTGGAGTCAAAAGAAACCCATAAAATAACTCCATATATGATTAAAAGAAGTTTGAAGATAAAGTAATTTTGATTACAAAATACTTCTATATTTTTCTTCTATAATAGCTGAAAGGGTATGGACAAATATATGTCCTAATCACAGATATCTCATTAATGCTATATGTGCCTTTCTTTCCTTTCATACTTGTTTGCCATTTCCTGCATTTGTGAAATACCACAAAAAACAAAAGAAAGGACACTTTCATGTGCAATGCACTAAAACCATAGCCCCCTATTCACAACTAGGTCCCACAGACCTTTCCATGGTTTCCCCAAGTGATTCATATGCCCTGGTACAGTCCAATGACATCATGTCATCCCATGTATAATGCATCATTCCAATTCAATCCATCTCATGCATGCCTTTCACCCTCCTGCATATTCACGATAGGGTCACTCAAAATGTTTTTACTCCATCCTTCCATCACCAATTTGATCTCCCCTTCTCTTTGTTTCCTTCAATTCTGACAAGTATATCCTCTTTATCAACCTCTCCTCACTCATTCTCCCCATATGTCCAAACCATTTCAGTACACCCACTTCAGCTCCCTCAAGAGGACTCCTCTTCTTATTACCACACCTATTACCCTTTTATCACTTACTCAATCAAACCACCTCACACCACATGATGTCCTCAAATATTTCATTTCTAACAAATCCACCCTCCTCTGCACATCCTTATCTACAAGCCAATGCCTCGCATCCATAAAACATTGTTTGGACTACCTTCAAAAATACTCATTTTTGCCCTCATTAATAACAATGTGTCTTTTCACATATTCCTCAATGATACCAGAACCTTTGCTGCCTCACCTACCTAATGACTAACCTCTGTTTCCGTAGTTCCATTTGCTGCCAGGAATCTAAAACACTTCACTTCTTCCAAATTTTCTCCATTCAAACTTGCCCCAACCACCCTGTTCCTCTGCCCTGCTAAACCTAACAACCTTGCTGTAATTCACATTTACTCTCAATTTCCTCCTTTTACACTCCCAAACTAAGTCATCAACTTTTGCAGTTTCTGACTCTAAGCTGCAACCAGAGTTGTGTTATCAGCAAACAACAACTAACTCACTTTCCAGGCTCTCGTCATCCCCTACACTGCATAATCATCCCTCTCTCCAAGATTCTTGCATTTACCTCCCTCACCATCCCATCCATAAAACAAATCAAAAAGCCATGTTGACATCATTTATCCTTGCCACATGCCAACCTTCAACTGGAAACACTAACTTTCCTCTTTTCCTACTCATACACATGCCTTACAACCTTGATAAAATCTTATAACAGTGCCAAGTAGCTTTCCTCCCAAACCATACATTTGTAAAACCTTCCACAAGTAATCTCCATCAACCATACCATATACTATCTCCATGACCATAAATGCCACAACAAATCCTTCCCTTTTACTAAGGAAACACCTGAATCATATATCCTCTACCACTCCTGAAACCATATTGTTCCTCCCCAATCTGATGCTCTGTACAAGCCTTCACCCTCTCAAACACCACTCTCCCATACAACTTACCGGGGCACTCAACCAACATTTACCTCTGTAATTTGAACACTCACCTTTGCCCACCTTGCCTTTATACGATGGCACTATACAGGCATTTTGCAGATCCTGAGACACCTCATCATCAATAAATACACTGAAAATCAAAACTAATTCAACAAAACACTCACCCCCTTTCTTAAGAAATTCAATTTGGTTTAACTCCCTAAGATAGGATAAGGTGTATTTTTATATTAATTCAGCACAATTCTTTTCAATAAATTTTGACTAATTCATGCACAGAGTGCATTATCATGTAAAATACAGTAACAGAAACATGGGCAGTACACCTATGAACAGTTTACGTTTCCAGTTCCGAAACGGGAGTGCTCATCTTCTGGTTCATAACGTAAATCTTACTCAGTAAATAATATGATACACGGTATACTTAATATACTTTTTCTTTGTAAACCTAGAGTTGACAGAAATGCAATGTCAAAGATGCATGAATATATGGTATGGGAGGAAGGCTATGAGATGCATTGGCGAGCTATTTATCAATAGAGCAAAGCATATGTGCAAGAGGGTTGGTTCACGATGAAGATGGGTCTGTGATGTTACCATGACTGTTCATACTCTTTGTAGATGGGGTAGTGATGGAGGTGAATGCAAAGATCTTGGAGAGAGGAGCAGAAATCCAGTCTGTTGAGGGTTGGGTAGGGGCCTGGTAGGTGAGTTAGTTGTTTGTAGACGATACAGTGCTGATGGCAGGTTTGAGTGAGAAACTGCAGAAGCTGGTTTTCATTTTGGGAGTGGGTGTTAAAGAAGAAAGTTGATAATAAATGTGAAATGAAGCAAGGTTAATAGGTCTAGCAGTAAAAAGAGAGGCTATTTGCACTGGGAGTCTGAATGGAGGGAACTTGGATGAAGTGGAGTGTTTAGATCACTGGGGCTGGATAGGTAGCGAATAGAACCATGGGAGCTGAAGTGAGCCATAGGGTGGGCGAAGGAGAGGGTAAAGATTGGTATTCTTGATGGTATAATACTCCCGTCGGTGCTATATGGATGTGAGGCGTGGTCCTTAGACAAAAATGCAAATGACAGGGTGAATGTGTTGGAAATGACATGATTGAGGACAATATTTGGCGTGAGGGGGGTTTGAACAAATAAGAAATGAGAGGGTATGAGAAAAGTGTGGTAGTAGGTGGAGTATGTATGACAAAGCTGATGAGGGTGTGCTGAAATAGTGTGTAGTGTGTGGACATATGGAAAGGATGACTAAGAGGGTATACATGCCATGAGTAAAGGGAACAAGGAAAAGGGGGAACACAAGGAGGAGTTGGAAGGATGGAGTGAACAATGCATAACAAGCGCGGAGCCTGAACATGCAAGAGGGTGCGAGGCGCGCAAGGGATAGAGCAATCTGGAGCGATGTAGTTTGCAAGGGGACGACATGCTGTCAATGGGATGAACCAGGGCACGTGAAACGGTCCAAGGAAACCACGCCCAACGTACCAATGCATGCCATGAGCGAAGGAGACAATATGTGTTACATCACATGAAGGAAATTCCACAATCTTGCCTTCTGGCAGCAGACACCATTCTCTTCGCATATACCTCAACCCTATTCAACAATACGTATGAATGCCATACGCAACAACCTAACATTACTTAGTTATTTACTATCTTTATTACATTTATTCATCACGGATATTATTTACAAACTACTAAACAAACCTTCAGTAAAGACAAAGAGACTGTGAGCTGATGATGCACAGTATGGCAACACCCCAGACCGTTCTTATCTAAACGTGTTGGCTGAAGTGAAGACCATCGTATATCTATCACTTGCTTGGATGACAACTACTTAACTTGCTTATACAAGGCTACATGATTAATTTATTGCGTATACAAGGCTACACAACTACTTTGCTTGTTTATACAAGGCTACACGACTACTTTACTTGCTTGTACAAGGCTACTTCGCTTGTTCATTGTATCTAAATCTAAGACGGCAAAAAAAAAAAAGAAGAAAAAAATATGTGGATCTAGGTGTGAGGCACAAGGTGTAGAGCAGGTTCAGGTGCGGCACATGGCGGAGAGCAGGTTCAGGTGCACCACACGGTGGAGGGTAGGTTCTGAGTGTCACATGGAGGGATAAGTTCAGGTGCGACACAGATTGGGAGCGGGTAGGTTCGGGTGCGACACAGATTGGGAGCGGGTAGGTTCAGGTGCGACACAGATTGGGAGAAGGTGGATTTAGGTGCGTCACAGAGTGGAATGGGGGTAGGTTTAGGTGCAAAACAGACTGGAGGAGTGGGGTATGTTCAGGTGTCGCAAAACTACTAAAAACTTCATTTGTATATCAACGTGGCCACACGACACACCTTGCCTCACTCTTCCATACAGACAAATACTGGATCTAAAACGACCCAGGAATGTAACACTTCCAGTCTTTTTTTTTTTTAGCGGGTGAGAGACGCTATAAGTCATGGCTGATCCCAGGGCAGTAAATGTGACGAGGGTGATACTCAAGGTGAACCGCAGACGTGCCAACCTTCTCCATGACTGGCATACCTTGGGCCAACCAGGAACTGGCCATCGTACCGTACTGCAAGGGCCAGCCACAGACATGGTATACCTTGGCCAAGCAGTAAGTGACCAGGCCATGGTATTGCCCAAAGTACTGTACCATAAGGGCCGGCTACAGAGGTCCGTGGCAGACATACCTTGGCCACGTAGGGATTGGCCAGGGTTGATAACTGGCCATGTACTGTTAAGGCCATACTGCCAAACTGGCTGGGGTTAAGGATTCTTTCGTGACAAATCTGGAGGTGTCTCTCCAATAGCCTCACTCACGTCAAGAACTCTTACAACAACGACGTCAGCAATAGTTCATGTTTGACGCTAACGCCACACTCGAACACGACAAAAAAATTAGTCCAGATGTTCGGAGGTAAAAAGCTGAGGTAGTTGAGGATAAGGCAAGTTAGTTATGGTACTTCATTTTATCACAGTTCCATAATTATTACTTCCCAGATCTCACCACATAGGGAGGCCACGGAACATAACTTTCTCGGTACAAGTTTGATACCAATAAACATTATTGCCCGTGATCAGTCCAATCCTTAGCAAATACATAACATTACATTAAAAGGTAAAATATCGCTATTCAATAAGCTGCACTATTACGAAATACCACATGTTACGTCAGGGTAAAAACATCTCTTCATCAAGTCGTAATATTACGATATACTACAAACGTTACGTCAGCTGTACGATATAAGGTCGACAGTTACATGAGCTAACAAGATATTACAACAGAAATAGCCACCTCCCAACACGGGGAAATAAAATGATCAGAAACCGATATCTATCCTTACAATTTGGGGCAATCAAAATTCTTTCGTTTTCAAAATACTCCACATTTTTTTTTTTACAAGGGTCGTTAAAACTTGCTTAAGGGATCGGTCTGCTGAAACTATAACTAACGCTGGTTGTACCTAGTGAACCAGGGAAACTACAACATCCAAAGATGGTCTGGCAAACCTGGTACAGAATCCAGGTGTTCAGGTCTTGATCAACTACTAAAACCAGGTACAGAACAATATTGACATCTTGGCCAGTGTTAAAAAAACAACTTGGTACAGAAAACTACAACAACCGTCCAGGTTGTGGTCAAGTTGTTTTTTCCAAAAAAAGATTCACCCTGCCTTATTATCAATTAGCATCAACTGCTTTCCCATTTTCTATAAGAATAAGAGGGGTAGGGAGGAGGGGGGTACCCTAGGAGTACACCAGGCGCAACCAAGTTTTCTGTGAACGAGTCCCTGAATGTGAGAGTGGATGCCTCACCTGCGGGCCGCTCTACTAGCCACAAAGGAAGTACTTCACTTGAACCACCACTGCCCAGGGGGAAACCATATAGATAAAAAAAGGAGGTAACAAAACTTACGAATTCGTGAGAGACCAAGGTCTTTTGGCGCAATGTACAGCCCACTGACCAAAGACTCAACCACTTAAGGTATCACCTACCAACCTAACACTGTATCAATATGAAATACTATAACAGTATATATATGCTATACCAATATACAATGCTGTCTGTACTAATATATAACAATAAGTAAATGCTACAGAATCACTGTAACATAACTAGTATATAACACTGTACCATTATATGATACTGTGTAAGTATTTAACGGTACACATGTATATGATACTGTAAAATTAAATGATACTGTGCCAGGACTACATACTACAACATATAATACTGTACCAGTATACAATACTGTATCAGTATATAATACTGTACCAATATACAATATCATCAGTATATAATTGTATGCCTGCATTCAATACTTGTACAAATATAAAACACTGTTCCAGTATGTAACACTGTACGAATGTGTAATACTGAAACACTGTATTACTGTACCAGTAATTAATACAGTATTGTCACACAATATTGTATCAGTATACAATGGAGGTATGGGATCAGAGGCAGAAGGATCAGACCACGAGTATGATTTAAGAACATCTCGAGAGTCTGGACAATGAGTAATGTACGAGGTATAATAACATGGGAAGGACAAATAACTGGAGACCTGATGATTCATGACGAGGTTTTGTGTGGTCATGATCTTATTTGCACTCACTAGAGACAGGAGAGCCATGTACATCTCCCCACCCACCACTCCCTCTGGCTCAACAGCCAGTAGTGGGAATGGGGAGATGATGATAAACATCATTAACTTTTGGAGAAAATGTATGGAATATATTGCCATGTAAACTTCTGTATTTAGGAAAGTATAATAGGGAAAAGTTCTCTACTGTGGGGTTCTGTGGAGGAGCTGAACCATGACACAGAAATATAACGAGTCAATTACTTTTTATAAGGATTGACTCTAAAACTATTTCTCTCTTGAAATAGGATTATTTCTTGATGACAGGCATCATTGAATTTTTTGTCAAGCCATGCTTTCAAGGTAATGTTAATCTTCATATATCTAAATACATCAGGACGTTGTTTACTCCAATCTTCTACAACAATAAAACTGAAAATAAACTTTAGCCCAAGTTGCTATGACATCTTATTACTTTCATACAGTTGCTTCTGGTCATCACGTTTTACCTAATAAGACGAAATTTTCTTATAACGTCGACATCATCTGACATTTATAAAGAATTTTATCGGGTCATCTCGGAGTCTGAAATCGTTCAGGGAGAACAATTTTGGGTGTGAGTGTCTTCCACCGCAGAGCTTCTTTTGCGAGTGACAGAATTAGTTTTGTTGCTCTTCTTTGCATTCGTTCTCGTTAATCTTCACCTTTGGTCAGGTTCGATAATGTGGTAAGTGCAGCGTACTCCCAGCGATGATGTCTCACGAGTAACAGGTGTTTTGCATTTCAGGTACAACTGAGGGCCAGTCATATACCTGTCCATATCCAGAGGGCCAGTTCGCGAGTGAGGAAAACTGTAAAGTCTTCTACCAGGTGAGTTTCAACTTCTCCCAGCGCCATGGTGTCTCCTACCATCCTCCCTCTCCCAGGCCTCGCCCCTCCTCCCCCCAGTGTCCACTACCAACACTCTCTCTCTCTCTCTCAGCCCCCATAGCATTTACTTAACAGCCCCATTAAGTATCTACTACCACCCTCCCTCTCCCAGGCCCAGGTCTCCACCATCATGCACTATGGGGGGAGGGGGTTTCCAAACACAACCTCCCCTCCACAACACAACCTTGGTCTCCCTGGCCACCTGGTCTCCACTCTTCCTCCACCTCCTCCCTGTCCATATGCCTTCCACCATCCTGTCCACCTACCCTCCACTCGGGTTCCTACAGTAACCTCCAGAATTTTCTTCGTACAGTGTGTTGGGGGTAACGCCTACCGCCGAACATGCGCAGAGGGCAGTTTGTATGACGGATCCAAACATATGTGCGTCAATAGCAAAGATCCTAGCCTCAAATGTGGACCACAACCTGAGGGTACGTACCTTATTGTCTGTTGATACCTGTTAATGCTGGCTGTAAATGTGCCTGTTTGTATGTGCGTCTGACTGTAACGTTTTAGTCTTTGTGTGTGTGTGTGTGTGTGTGTGTGTGGGTGTGGG
>JAUUDY010532518.1:0-10472 GCA_032361765.1 Panulirus inflatus | reverse complement strand
TTTTAGGACTTTCATGCTTGGTCGCCAGGCTGAGGCACCTAGGTACATATTAAACAAAGCCCCAGCACCACCACCGGGTAACACTAGCTAGCAGCGCCACAACACGTCACGGGCTCTTTACAGTGGGTGAATGAAACAACACTTGAGGAGGGAAGGTGTGTAATTCATGAAATGCCTGACAAAATGTAACATATTGAGACTAGGCAAACAATACCGCTACATACAATGAACAGTTGCAGTAGGCTCGAGTGTCGTAGATAAACATTCAGCGTTGGCATGTAGCTGAACCGTTCATAATATAACACTGAACAGTTCAGCATCTGGGTAGTGATATAGAAGGTGGTGGTGACTGTGGAGGTAGTGGTGGAGACGATAGGGGGTGGCAGTCGAGGTGAAACTGAGGGAACAGAAGTAAAGGCGTTAAATTCAAGCTGTGGTAATTTTGGAGCAGATAGTGGAAGTAAAGGTGAAATTGGTGGTAGTAAAGTACTTGTGGTGGATGCGGTAGAAGTGATGTCTGTTGACGATGATGGAGGAACACTGCGCAGCCAGACACAACCATAACGTCAGGGGATCAGCTCCGGGATCAGGAGTATCCCATCCGGCTACAGTACAAGTGCTGCGGACTGACCACCTGTCCGAGATGATCAGCTGGGAGTGAAATTAACTGATGGAGCCACTGTCACCTGTATAACGACCAACCCAGTCGGCAAGGAAGGTTCCTGTTTTAAGAAATGGGAGAGACCACCGGCGCCCAATAGATGTCACGGTCGGGTTGATCTTATTCCCAAATGAAATTATCATGGATTTGTTATTGACACTCGCTTGCAGAAGTTTCTGTAACTAAGGCTGCCCATAACTTTACTTGATAAAAGCAATACTATTCAAGCTGGGCAGGTGGGCTGAGGTCCTCCTGCCCCCTACTCGGTAATAACTGAGGGATCCGCTATATAAGCAACGTATGTTGATGGCAGGCGGCCGGACGTGTGCAGGCTAGGGTGAACGCTGCCGCTGCACGAGGGATGTTGTGACCGGTACTAGTGTGAGACTAGAAAGGTCTGTGTCTTGGTGCTAGTGTTGGCAGAGGACTGTGCGATGATCATAGTAGGTGAAAATTTGACAAGGACGTTCTAATGTTAAAAAAAAAAAATAATGTCCAAGTTGCGACAGTGAAAGGTGGTGGTGGTGCTGTTGTGGTACAGGAGTGCTCGTGCTCTAGGCTTTTGGTACTGCCGTGTGGAAGTGCTTGTGTTATTGGTATGGTATGCATGCTTGTGTGGATATTGGTACTTATGGTTTTGTACTGCCACGTGGAAATCAATACTGAGTGGTGTTGGTGTGATCGTGTGGATGTAGGAAGTGCCAAAGTAAATGTAAAAAACTGTAATGCTGGAAATTATGGCAAAGTTACGTGTTGGGTGAGGAGGAGCAGTGGTTGGATGGTGTGCAAGAAAGCTGAAACAGTACCAAGATGAATCAGGTTTTCAAGTGAGTTACAATGAAGGACACAGCCAGGCAAGGACAGTAGTGCTTAGAACAGAACGATGCGATGGGAAAGGAAATGAATGGTACAGTTATAGGGGGATTGGACAGTATTAAGTGGGACAGATGTGCCAGGGAATGGATATTCATGGGAAAAAGAAAATCAGTTGACTGAAAAGGGACATTGGTGCTAGGAATGGATCGATAATAAGACGAGGAAATTAATGAAAGGACTGGTGATGGCAGAAAGAATTGGTGCTACGAAAGAACGGTCGCGGATTGGAAAGGAGTGTGATACTACAGGAAAAGGTAAGATATGCAACAGGAACTAAGGAGGTGACTGCATAGCAGGCACACGGGAGGGCTCAACAAAGCCCTCCACAATACAAGTAGACCTCGGAAGATCTTTCTCAAGCGGAAGCAGCAGCATCCACACAGTGTGATGACTTGCACGGAGAGCAAGAATAAACTATAAATATGAAAATATTTATTTCATTCCACTCGTCTAGCTTCTCATACAATTAGTGATAAAATAAAGAGCATCTCTTTATGGCGGTGTATAAAGATAATGTATCTGACGAGCTGAGCGACCAAATAAACCTCAGGTTTAATTTCCATAAGGCTCATTAATTTAATAACTTGTATTAACTGGGGAATAAGCCTTAAGTTTGCTTTTTGAGTGCCAAAGTTTTGCCTACAGTTCTTATACATTCTGAACAGCTAAATACGTGTTGAAGACAGCAGGTGCAGCTCAGACGTAAAATCAGTGATTCGAAAAAAAAAATTACAGTTTTATAAAGACTACGGCTACGATGCCTTTCAGTCGTATTCTAGAATTTGCCTCACCCAAGTTACACCAGATGAAGTATATGACACCTATAAAAATACTTTACAAATTCATTGATCAATAACTCTCTTTACATCTATTTACACACAAATAAATCAAGAAGAGAGATACTTAAAGACCTGAAAATGCAAAATGCAAATAATTTATCAGATACCGAGTGATCAGTCTTCGTTCATATACCGTTAAATGAGTCATATTCTCGAACACGACACTTTGATTTTCTTCTATAATACAGGCGATAAAGCCCAACAAGGCTACCCGTTGTGTAGCATCTTATTGCTTAACATTAGCGGTAACAACAGTGTCTGTGTTGGGAGAGAGAAGAAATGAATAGGCTGACTTCCCAAGTGTGAAACGAGCAACGTCTGGCTAGGGGACGAGGAGTGAAACCCCCACCAAGGTGTCGGCTTGATATGTACTGCATGTCGTTTGTTTGTTTTAAGTCTACCTGGTGCAACAGATCTTCAACCTGCCGTGTCTCTAGGGTTGATGTGGTTCTCTCTCCCAGGTAAAAGTTTCCTCACATGCTTACATAATGTACACGATATGAGATGCTGCAGCTTTAACAACAGCCTAGTCCATATATAACATAATTCCAGTATAGTTATAATATATATTTATATGTATATATATACAATGAAGGCAACTCACGACTCTTGCTCATGGTAAAAGGAAATTATGGGGTAATTTTCTGTATCATTCAATATAAAAATTATTAGTTTTCCTTCAAAATTACCTTTTATAGGGAGTCAGAGTTACTTAATTTGTCTGCCTGACCAAGGTCGTAACTAACATCTAACAGCTGTTGACACCTGGTTACTGTGACATCACCGGAGGAAACCTTGGCAGAGATGGGAGCATCAAGACTGATCATGACAGAGACATTGCAGTTTGACCCTCCGGTGAATTTCAATTGATTCGTCCCTCCTGCATTGCTTTTCTCACTGGATTAGGTGAAAATGGTCACATTTCCCATCAAAGTTGTTGCAATTTGACAGGTTGATAATGATATCTAGCCTCTAAAGTGATGTCTCAGTATCCAGGAATTTCTACAATTTTTCCTATGAAGCCTGTACAGTAACTATTGCTAGTGAATTCCTATCTAAACTTTCATCCAAAGTGAAAATAGAGTGATCTAAGGTTGTTGTAGTGAAAAAAAAAGTTCATATGCAGGATTCTTCCCGTTAAATAACAGCTTCATTGTTGTAATGATTGACGGAGGATCTTGGCAGCTGAGAGGAAGTATACTAATAAACCAAACCTAACCTAATCATGGTTTATAACCTAAGTTTAAGACTATTCTAGATTAAAGTGGGTTAGGTTATGGGAAGGTTTATTTCATATGATTATGTACGTAAAGAAACCTACCCCTATACCTGCCAAGACCTTACCGTTATTTGTCAGATATTTACATATTATCAGGACGTTAGTCATGGCTGGGTAAGAAAAGGGTGCAGAGAAGGGAGACGCAAGGCGGGAGAGTTGACGGTGTGAGGTATGAAAGCAAGCGCTCCCACAAGGAAAGGCGGTTGGGGCGAGTTGGCTCCAGTTTTGGATTTTCCACTTATCTAATACTTCAGGAAACGAGGTTGTGTCTTATGGTAAGTTGAATATAATCATGGTACAGTACAAAGGCTTGCAAAGTGAGATCACAGACTTGCTCTACGTCACTCAGCTCTCATGACGATGCTCCGTGCACTAACGTAGTTAATACGTCTTATGATATCCTTAAAGGCGTCCTTAGTACCCCGGGATATTCATCGATGTCCTGGGAGGTGTTCTGTTGTCTTCGAGGATGTCAGTGTGTCTGGGAAATGTCCTGGGAATGTCATTCTGTTTGGGAGGTATATGGTGGCCAAGGAAGCGTGTCTGTGACTCAAGATATATTGTGCTGCTCTGTGAATTGATCGACAACGATGAAGTTCTTGGGTGCCCAAGATTCATCACAGTGTTATGAAGTCCTGTCTTACGTTAAGTATTTTTGCCTTGGTATCATTTCGATGCCCTGAGAAGTGATTAAATGCCCTATATGATGTCGCTGTTCCTTGGTTTCTGGAAAGCCCTGGAAGGTACCCTTGTGTCGTAGTACCCTTAGGAGTCTTAGTGTTATGGAAGGAACGGTACCTGGCAAATACACACATGCACCGCGACATGTTCCTGGACTTCAGCCCTGACCAATAACTACCAAGACGCACTGGAGCATCGACGGTGAGTGTTCATAAACAATTTGCTATTGACAAGACGTTTTTCGTTGATGCTGTACTTAGCCTACATAATAATGTTTGTCATATTTTCAAGTAAAGTCACGACTGTTTAAGTGAAAATTCGTTCAAACAACAGGGATCGTATTAGAAAACAACACTACAGAGCCCGTGCGGTATTCAAGACTTGTGGGACCACTGAGCGAGCGACAAAGTCTTAAGGTCGCACAGATGAGCGTTCAGGTGAACAAAATCTCATTTACTTCGTCCATTTTGTCTACGTAACAACAGCGTTTTGCATGAATGATGCAAAATCTACTTCACACGGTACCTGAAAATTATTTAATCTGGGGCAACTGATATTCAGAACTTTACCAATCAAAACGCAAAGTCAAATTTTTTTTCTAAGGAGCTGCAGTACTCGAAATTTCATTTAGAGCTCATTATAGGGTCTTACGAGTATATGAATTATTTACCAAACACTGTCACAGTGAAACCAGGAACAGTGACTGTGGAGGGTGCAAGTGGTGGGGAAAAATGAAGGCATGGCTTTCATGTGTAAAAACAGCAAAACAATTTCCTCAATATGCAGTTAAAAGTACATTCACCATGTGCTGCTCTATACTGCTGAAGTACACTTGTTATTATCAAATAAGTGCCAATGCTGATACACCGTCACAGTTCACTTTAAATGTACAATGACGACGGGCTGTATTTGTACAGCCACAGTACACTGCCGCAGTGCAAAGCCGTGGTTGCAGCGCAGCCATGGTTCACTATCATACTGCCAAGGTTAAGACACTGTCATGGTATACTGTCACAGAATCGCCAGTTTATACCAGTGTCACAGAACACTGTCATTACAATGTCGTATTGTGGTACACTACTACACTGTACAGGTACAACACATGGGGATAGAACACTGTCACACCCAGCTGTTAAAACCCATCAGGACAATACTATACACGTATCGTCATAGCCAACTGGAGCCCCGAGCTGAATTTGCCATAGTTTAAACCTAGAAAGAAAAAAAAAATCACCGGTAGACACAACCGTTAACCTTCTTACTTGGCTAAAATGAGAACAAAAGAACCTTTCTTACGTCTTAAATTAATGTTTCAGATAAACTAGGTTTACCAATATGCTTTGAAAAAAGTCAACACACATAATCATTGAGGATATTAATGAAGTTGAAGGATGTGAGTTGCAATGCTTTACAATAATGTTTGCTTGGGAGCAGGAGAAAGAACAAAAACAAAACATTAATATTATAACAATATTACTTCCTTAATACCTTTACGAACTAAATTTAATGCAAACTAGTTAGTGCTGCTCTAGAGAATTTGTGTCATTTTTCTAAACCAGCCATATCGAGTGCCTCTTAGCTTGCCTTTCGTGGCAACATTCTTCAACCACGGGGAACTAAATAAAGCAATAGATTTCTTAAAGTACCCAGGACTTATATGACCTTCCTAATATCTCTTAAAATCTGTAAAAATATGCTTGAAAATTACATCATCTGTATATAAGCTCATTGTTTATCCTATTAGTCAGGTAACGAGGAGAAAACAGGGATGGATAATGGGTCACTTGGATAATAGGGACATCTCTCTCATCCAGGTGTTTAGACTTTACCTAAAGGTAAAGGATGAAGAGAAAGACATATCAAAATCACGTTCAGAGACAAAGACTGTAGAAGAAGGAAACATGAGATGCTGAAAGATGGAGGGGGAACATGTTAGTGTATCAGTGATGGAAGGTGTTACTGAATGGAGGGACGCGAGTCGTGTGCAACAGGGAATATTCGGAGAGAGATGGGTGGAGGAGAGCCTTGGCCCCGAGGAGAACCAGGATGGTGGGTATGTGGGAGGGAAGGAAGTTGAGAGTAGCAGGGGCTGCACTGTGGGATCGTCAGTGAGGCGGTACAACACACACGGAGGGCAGGAAGGGAAACTATCAAAATACATCATAAAGAAATTATTGCCTATGTTAATGGTTAGTATGCAAGCCTTTAAAATCATAGGTTTGGTCAAAGGTTCTTGTTGTGGTTTTGTGGGCAGGAGTGGAGGAAGTCTGGTTGAGACGAAGGGTGACACATAAGGAAGGTAGGATGATACAAGTGGCTGAAGTAGACCTCGACGTCAACGTTGAGGAAAAGGCGGCCGCTGAGGAAGGCATTGTTCTGGGAAGGCATTATCCAAGAGACGGCGATTCGAGTTCGAAGCTGAAAGACAAAATATTTCATGAAAACACAGTATGAATACTTAGTAACAATATATATCATACTTGTTCGCAGTTTTCCTCGCTAGCGAGGCAGCGCCAGGAACAGATTAAGAAATGGTCTCATTCGCTTACATCCACTCTAACGTATCATGCACCGAAACTACAACTTCCTATCCACACCTGGGCTCCACAAACCTTTCCGTGAGTTCCCCTGGCTGCTTGATATGCCCTGGTCCATTCCACTGACAGCACGTCGTCCCTTCTATACCTCTTCCCTCCAATTCACCCAATCCCGTGCATAATTACACCCTCCTGCATGTTCAGGTCAAGAACACTCAAAACCTTTTCCACTCTATCTCCCCATCTCCAATTCGGTCTTCCCCTTCTCCTTGTCTCACTCCCAAATCCCGAAATTCAGCTGTCTCAGATATACTCTTACTACCAAACCTCTCTCTTATCCTAGCATTTCTTACTCGATCAACCTTTCTTCCGCCACTCATTCTCCTCAAACAATTGCCAACACGTTTACCCTCTGCCCTACTGTCTCACCTAAAGGCAATGCCTCACACGTAAACAGCAATGTTGGGACTACTATGCGATCAAACATGCCCATCTCTGCCCTCACCGACAACGACCACTCTTCTCACACACTCGTCAATGCATTCAGGACCACAGCCTTGTCACCCATCTTATGTGTCGCTTTAGCTCCCATGGTTCCATTCGCTGCCTGTCCACTCCCAAGTATCTGTAACCCCCTACTTCATATTCTCTCCACTTAGACTCAGACTCCAATTAACCACTCTATTTCCATTGCTAAACCTAATAACCTTGCATTTATTAAATTTATTCCTAAATTTCTAGGAACCCTTAACACACTCCAAACTTAAATAACTGTCTCTGCAGTTTCTCATTCGAGTACTCCAAACTGAGACACCAGGTTTCTGCAGTTTCTCACTCTAATCTGCCACCAGACCCGTGTCATCAGCAAATAACAACGAATGACTTGCCTACCCTTTCCTACTACCACCCTGCTCCTGTCTCCAAGACCTCTGCATTCACCTCCCTCACCACCAATTCATAATCAAATTAAACAGCCAGGGTGACACCACACTCCCTTGCCGCAGACACACCTTCACCTGTACTTACACTCCCCTTGTTCTACTCGCTCACACATCTTACCGTCTACATGAAAACTCTTCACTTTTTCTAGCAGCTTTCCTTCCACACTATGTATTCGTAACACCTGCCGCACAGTTATCTCTATCAACCATATCATGCACATTCTCCAGATCCATAAACGCCACATACAATCCTCTCTAAGTACTTCCCACACACATTCTTCAAAGCAACCATCTGATCCTCATGTCCCCCATTATTCCTGAAACCACTTTGCTCCTCCCTAGACTGATGCTCTGTATATGCTACCATTCTCTCAATCACCACACTTCCATGGAACTTACCAGGTACATTACAAAATGTTTATATCTCTGTAATGATATACACCCCAGCCTACGCCAGGCACCCAGTTCATCGGAGGATGAACAGCTAAAGTTGACTGGCTTCGAATAAGCCTAGGACATTGAAAATTAATAGCGAGACGCCTGAGACTGAGAAGAACTTTGAACCCTCTCTTGACTGCCATTGAAAGCAACATCATAAGTACAGAAAGGAAATAATAAAGAAACACTCCCTGGTCCTTTGAGTATGAAGGCTTGGAAACTACGTGAATGAGACCGATCATGGGAGGATGTAAGATCTTATCATGGATACTTACAATCTGAAGAAATGTATCTATTACTTGGTCTGGGATAAGAAAGACAAAATTCAAACATAGCAATTCTCTAGGGGTTCCAAATTTTGGTGCAACGGGCTGAATAAAACGGGATCCAACTCTCTCTCTCTCTCTCTCTCTCCCCCCCCCCCCCCCACCCTTTCGATATTAGGTTGAATCTTACAGAGAACTAACTGTCTCACATACTGCCACCGCGGGAAGTGAAGGGATAAAAATGAACAGAAATACGATGTGATGTCTGCAGTATATACGTTCCTACGTAGGGACACGAGATGAATTAAGCGACACATTCGTTGATCTTGAATGGTAAGTTGCCCAAAAACACTTGAATTGATGCTTTGAAAAGTGTACAGAAAAGCATTCCTGGATGAGCAAGGCTGCTGAAAGGCTTTTCATTTACTCAATAAAGAAACAAAGTTCTGAACCATCTATTACACGACGCAACGAGATGAAAATGAGACGGATATAAGTTTACACCTGGGAATGCCATCATCCGACTATAGATGCAAAAGTTGATTGAGATAAGGTCTAACAAGTCCTATGGATCCCTTTACGGAGCCGAAGTTTCAGGGTTTACTTCTATGATAATTGGAGAAGTTTGACCTGATAGAAGTGAGAGAGAGGACATGTGATATTCAAGATGGCCATCCCATCACGAGGAATTGATCCGCAGTAGAGGTAGTGATAAAGTCTGACCAAAGTAGCAACAAATCGAAAAAGAATTTCAAAACTGAATAAAGTCATCTGCTATGACCTCTTCCTGCAGGAGTGAACCTTGTCTCGTGCTTCAGCACATGTCCCTTGACTCCCATGACTGATTTGGGGTTCAACACGTGACCTTCAACTCCGGGTTCTACGTTCAAACACCGATTCAGGGTTTTACACCAGATCAGTGACTCAGGAATCTACACATGACCTTCGACTCAGGGTTCTACTCTCGATCATATATACTCAGGATCTACACATGACCCCAAGACTTAGGGTTCTAAACCTAACCAGTGACTCAAGGATCTACACCTACCCCATGACTACACTTATCCTATGACGCAGGTTCTATATCTAACCTATGACTTAGGGTGCTACACTTGACCCATGACTTAAGTTCTATACATAAAGCAAGACTCAGGGTTCTACACGCCCTATGGCTCAGGGTTCTACACCTAAACCATGACCTACACATACCTCACGACTTAGGGATCTGCACCTAACCCATGACTCTGGGTTCTACACAACTAATAACTGGGGTTCTAAACATAACCCATGGCTCGGATCTACACATAACTAATAATTGGGGTTCTAAACATAAATCATGACTCATGGGTCTACACATAACCAATAACTGGGGTTTTAAACAGCCCATGACTTAAGTTCTACACATAACCTATAACTCAGGTACTATACATAATCTATGACTAAGGGTTCTACACATTATCCATGACTCAGGTTTCTACACCTAACCCATGACTCAGGGTTCTACTAACCCATGACTCAAGTCTCTAGACGAACGGTGACTCACCTTCTAAGTTTTCAGATGATGGATCCTAAGTCGCTGGAGTGGCCTGGCTTGCTTTTCCTTTGCTAGTTCCGTTTCCCATTCTTCTTCTCCGTAATCGTTACGATCATTTCCCCCGTTGCGACGTAGTCGACTACGACAGTAGGTTCATAGTGGTTATGGTAGGTCCATACTGCATGACGCAGCCCAGCTATAACATGTGCAACACTGACACATGAGAGACTTTTCTGCTCTTTCTCTATCTTATCTTTTTATTGATTTTATTTATTATTATTATTTTTTTTTTTTGAAATAGGGCACCCACTGCTGTAAGGGTAAATTCCCAGTGCAAAACACGGACCACAGCTTTCAAAGTGCAGTGAAGACCACAGTTATGTGCAAAAGAGCTAAACAGTAACAACAACAACAACAACA
>JAUUDY010532517.1:0-10245 GCA_032361765.1 Panulirus inflatus | reverse complement strand
CCCCCCCCCCCCAGTTCTATATAATTTATAAAGCCAGTTAATACATGTGAAGGATAGTTGGTTGTGTGTGGGTGTTGTGTGGCTACCCAACATATATTACAATACATATATACAAGTACATACCAATGGCACACATTTCCATACACTGTAGTGAATGAATACAAAACTCTGGGTAATATTTGGTGACCTAACGCTCACACTAACACTTCCCTCGAGCTGAGACGTAAACTGCCGCGACCGGGATTCGAACCTATGATGGTTCGACCCCGGGCGATCCACAAATGCGTCGTGGTCAGCAAGGCTAACCACCATCATACACTAATACTACGATTCGCACGCGCAGGGCCAAGCGACATGATGCATGTACTTGCCGCGGCGCCGAGGTAGAAACTTAGGTCTCCCCGTACCTTCACAAACCTTCCTAAGCAAACGACCTCAAACATAGCGGCCGTACTGCATCACGAAGATGGCCTGGGCCATGAATAGTTCTTCAAGAGGTGTAAAGGTACCAGAGGATATGAATAATATAGGGATAAAGGAACCAGAAGACATGAGAGGATCTTGATAAAAAAAATCTAAGCACTGCTTTTATATTATGAGTGGTGGATGAATGGAATAAAATGACCGAAAAGATTGTTAATATAGACATCATAAAGAAATTTAGGAAGTTAGTGATAAAAGAAAATGTTCAAAGGATGAGTCCCAACTTGTAAAACTTCCTCTCCCTACGGTACCAACAGGTATTTGCAAATGATTAAACACACATACACGGGCCTCCATGGTGTTGTTAGCATTACTGACCATGATTCAGCACGAGACCGCCCGGCCACAGTCGGCCAACACCCAATCCTGGCGTTCATCTTCTCGGGGCTGGTCGATCAATAGGTATCAGGATTATAGAAGAAAAAAGAGAAAAACTATTAAGTTTTTAAGCCACTTTCAAGGTGTCGATACTGAACAGTTCTTCGAAACATGCCATAATATAGAATTAAGCAAGACACCTGTTCGGAAAGATGAAAAGAAGTACTTTTATAATATACTGGTAGATTCACAACCTCTGGGCCCCTCATCTTCTAGCTTCCGCAGAAGGCCAGAAATTACATCACATTTACTTAAAACACTCAGTCAAATGCAGACGCTGAGCAGCTGGCCACTATCCTTTGGACTAGGACTTACATTCAACAGACAGTCCCACAACATCTTCGGAGAATGGCAGAATGAAATTTTTTAGTGGTATAACCACTCATCCCCACCATTTCACTCTTCATACCTCCCATTTGACTGGGACATCATCCCTGATCACCAGCAACAAATTTTCGCAAAAATGTGTCACCCCAGCAATCAGTAATTTCGATAGTCAAGAATGTAAACAAATAACACCAGAGCCAAGGACATCACACACCTCACCACAAACATATATCATACACAAGTCACAGAAACCAGCCAGTAACACCACTTATCACCAGAAACACATATATTACATATCACACATAACAGAGCCAGGAACACCAAAAGTCATAGAGCCAAGAACACCAAACATCACACCAGAACCAGTAACATCACTCATCACACCAGAGCCAGTAACACCACACGTTTTACCAGAGCCAGTAACACCACACATCACACCAGAGCCGGTAACACCACATGTCTCGCCAGAGCCAGTAACACCACACGTTTTACCAAACCCGTAATACTATGTCACACCATTGCCAATAATGCCATCCATCAAACCAGAGCCAGTAACACCACACGTCACACCAGAGCCAGTAACAACACATCACAACAGAGCCAGTAACACCGCACATCACACCAGAGCCATTAACACCACACGTCACACTAGAGCCAGTAACATCAAACTTTCTCTCAACCAACTCCAACTTATCATCCACCTTTGCCCATAACCATTGTATGTTATGTGTACGAAAAAGTGTTCCTTTATCTAACTAACTAAAGTGCGACAACTTCACCTTCTCATCCACTGATACTTCTTTCTCGTCGTTAGCTTTTGTCTACAAACACCTGCAAAACTCTGATTATTTTTTCACATTCTTTTCCTCACTTTTTTTTTTCCACTCCAGATGATTTTTCATGAGGGCATGTTTTACCACCACCATATCCATCACAAGAAAAAATAAACTTCTATCTCTCACTTTTGCTCTACTCTCCCATCCTCTCTCTTCTACCACTTTTCCTTTACTCTTCTGTTCTGTCTCCTATTCACAAAGCAACTTTTTATTCTTCGTTCTCTCTCCTCCTCAAACTCGACCTTGAATGATGCAAACTTTCCCTCACCTCCACTTACTAACCCTATGCCCCTCCCTGTAATATTTTTTCAGGGAGACCAAGAAGCACTTCTCTCCTCGGACACTGGCAGAGAATATGGACCAGATGGCATCCACATTCACATGGACAATATTTCGGATGAGTCATGCATCTGACTGTCTGGCTATCATCAGTAGCTCAAAGGATAATCAGAGATATTTCCTTTCCCTCGTTAGATGAGCCAATAGTTACCTGGGTTTCAAGATAGCCCATCTTCCAGAGAGTGCTCAGTTATGGATTGGAACATATCCACATGGACATCAGGTGGCAAATGACAGTTTATATTGTCACTGTGTCGGATCTATCGCATGTCAACCAATCGTGCTCTTCCATGTTTTTATTTCCTCTATGTCAAAGGATCAGTCATGGACGGACAGCCTTATCGATGCCATGTCTTGAATGAAAAATCAAGAGAAAAAGAAAAAAAAAATCTACGTCATTAAGTAGGATCCTTGCCTTTCCAGAAACCTTAAGATGAAGAGTTCCAAAGTTTAGCGGTGTAAAGAAAGAAGCAAACATGACAGCGACCCAACCCTGAGCTGCCATCAGCCACACAGAGGCTTGAGGAGTACTGCATGACCTGGCAGTGGTGAGGACAAGTTAAAAGCCCTCCTAGAAAGATGTTCTCGGGTTCTATAATAACAACAACACTGGAACACCAGATATATCAAAACTATTTATAATAATATCCATCATCATCATGGCAGGCCAGCCCTTCTGTCCATTAAGGACTCATGTGTGAACAAGCAGTCAGAGAGCCTTACACAAATAACGGATTCTTGAAGACCAATGGTAAGGCTGATGAGGTTTATGGTGTCTATAGCGCCAACATCCTCATCTAGCAAGACAACTTAGCAATTAGTCCATTTCAACCTATCGTGACCTGTATAGTGTTCTGGTAGAAGTACATTGTCCAGCTCCGAGCATATGGTGTAATATTCTCAAACTCCAGATGAACTCTTGCAATGAACTGTCTTAGTTAAGAGTATCTTGCAAGAAGATTTTTCCCTTCATTATTCACATCCTACATGTTGAAGGTTGTGATAATGCTCAAGATATCTAACCTCTTAGACACAGCGTCATGACCATGTTGACAACTTGCCTAAAACTGCCCCTTTCCTCCCACCACACTTAGTCTAACTAGAGCCATAGTCTGCACCATCCTCGACACAATGACTTTCTTCTTAACCTCAAAATTCTGTTCCATATATCAGCTCTGCTCTATGAACAATGAGGATAGTAGAACATTATACTGACCAGTACCCTAATCCTCTTCTGTAATATCATCATATGTATATTCAGTATAACACTTGTATTTGAAGGTACACAGAGTCTTAAGGTACCATGACATTTATAGTTGTATTATCTCCAGTATCATTACCAGTGATCACTCTCTGCCGACGGTATAAAATCCCTTTGAGTCCCTGGGCCTAACCCCTTACCCTCGAGTGTCGATGTACTGTACCCAATGTACACACTGTGCTTGCCTCCACCTACCCTATTCCATGTGCTCCTCACCCACGCTATCTTAGAAACGCTCAGACAAATAGAACCAATTCAATGACTTATTGCAATTGGTCAATTCTTGGGAGCAGACAGTGCAATACCCTCAAAAAGAGAAATAATAAGAGCACAACCTAGAGAAAATGGGTCACATAAGATTACGTTGGGAGACAAAAAATATAATTGCTTTAGATTAGACTCATGTCAAATTAGCATATACATGTAACAGTTGACCTGGATGCGAGAGCAGTGCTCTACACAGGGACAGAAAAGTCCACTGGATAACCTCTAGCATCTCAGTAATGTTTTTTTTCAAGCTGAGTTGTTCCTATATGCTGTATCTTCTCCAGTGCCTTGTTCCTTTCAGTAGGTATGTGTATATGAACCCCAACAGCAGGTAACTTACACAATCATTGCCAACCAATTGGGTTGAGTTCAGCTGAAATAACTGTCAACTTCAAAAGTCAGGTCAGTTTTCTAGACTCATCACTAGTGTATGTCACTGTTTACCTTTGTCTTCTAATGTTTAACGTTGGTATGTTTTGTGTGCGTGGAGCAGGAGCAGCGTCGCCCTGTGGAGGCTGGGCAACTTTCTCTACAGCTGCCTGCCTCCTATCCCTCCTGCTGCTGCCCCTCCTCCTGGCCTAGCACCCAGACTACAGCAGCCACCTATCCTCAGCAATGCTTCACCATCCTGCTGTAGTTGTCTCAACCGCCAACTACAGCAAACAAGCCGCCCCTGCTACACACGTATTCACTTGAGGAGCGCGTCATCAGTCTGTTGTTGTGCTGGACCATCAATCTCAAGCTCTGGTGCAACACATGACTCCCTCTACTGTGATATAGGTGTCCTCTCTATTACCTCACTGTTGTGTTACAGAAACACTCAGAAACACTCACCCGTTAATGTGAACACACTTGGAGATACTGAGTCACCTGTACCCGCACATATCATGACTCACTCATCAGATGAGTCATCTTTCCTAGGTGGCATTACTTCACTTTACCTATACTTCACTTTACCTATCTACTTCTAAACCAACATTCAACCTAATTCTTTATCATAGCCAATGAGAAACATTACAAAAAACATATAGATATATACTGATTTATATTAATACATATATTCATATAGCAACTGTTTAAATTAGTCATGTGATCCAGAAAATGAGTACTTGTAATGTATGAAATTTTCTTGATCGATACTTAGCCTATCACAAGTGTTGTTCCTGAGAGGTGATTTCGAGTGTGTCAACACGACACAGTGAAGCAAAGGTAATGAGGGCAAACATAGCAGGCCGAGTCATGGACGCGCTCTTGACCCCACTTATGTCAAGGTCATATGGAATGAAGCCACCCTAATGAATACAAGTGTCAACACAGGGTCACCAACCACCCATGTCAACACCCACAGGTATCAATACTAAGAGTAATAGGAACCAACGTAGTCTGATGTGATGTACACTATACTGGAATTCAATCACTGACCTCACGAGAACTATGGCTCCTGGGTACTGATGTAAATTCATGACATCCCAACATACATTAATTCATAGGAAGGACTAAAAGTAAATTATTACTAAATCAAAAATGTTGGCAAGTACTTTTAAACATTTTTCACATTTTGCCAATGTAAGTCGATAAATACACTAGCCTCAGTAAACTAAAACTCGACGACATATAACTGTCATGAGCCGTGTCTATGTGGCCCGGGTAGTATCTCAACGTTTAGAAAAGTTTTTTTTCAAGATTTTTAGCGGATGATTATATCCTGACGCTGAAGGCCTTTAATGATCATCCATAAATCAAAAAGCCTAAGGCCCAACTAACCAGCCAATCATCCTTGTGTTCGGTGCCAACGTCTCTCTTCTTAATATCTAGCTTGGGAGGTTGGTCCAGAGACAGACATCTGGCCAGGCCTTACCATAGACAGGGTATTGCCTCCTAATCATAGTGTTAAGTCCTTTCTCCTTAAATCTTGGACCTTTCCATGTCAGATATATCACACATGTGACCTTTCCATGTTGGATATATCACAGAAGTGGCCATTCCTCGTTATATCACAAAAGTGGCCTTTCCATGTTAGATATATCATAAGTGACCCTTCCATGTTAGATATATCACACATATGACCTTTCCATGTTAGCATGTTAGATATATCATAAAAGTGACCTTTCCATTTTAGAGATAACACAGAAGTGACCTTTCTATAATGTTTGATGTATCACACATGTGACTTTTCTATGATGATAGATGTAACGCACATGTGACCTTTCCATGTAAGATATATCACACGAGATCTTTCCATGTTAGATATATCAGAGAAGTGACCTTTCCATGTTACCATGTTAGACATCACAAAAGTGACCTTTCCATGTTAGATATAACAAAGTGACTTTCTGTGATGTTAGATGTATCACACATGTGACCTTATCATGTGAGATATATCACACTGTACGAAGCATCTTTTAGATGTGTTTGGAATATCAAAAACTTATGTCAGCAAAGTTGAGTGAGAACCACCACAGGTCACACCTACAGTAAGCTGGAATCCACCTGTTCCAAGGGTCACATTTACAGTAAGCTGGGATCAACCCCAGTACCACAGGTCACACCTACAGTAAGCTGAGATCCAGCTGTTCCATGGGTCACACTTACAGTAAGCTGTGATCCACCATAGTACCACAGGTCACAACTACAGTAAGCAGAGATCCAGCTGTTCCATGGGTCACACTTACAGAAATGCTGGGATCCACCCCAGTACCACAGGTCACTCTTACAGTAAGCTGGGATTCAGCTGTTCCATGGGTCACACTTATGAGGATGCTGGGATCCATCCCAGTACCACAGGTCACACCTACAGTAAGCTGGGATCCAGCTTTTCTAAGAGTCACATCTACAGTAAGCTGGGATCCACTCCAGTAACACAAGTCACGTCTACAGTAAACTGGGCTACAGCCATTCCACAGGTAAGCTACAGTAAGCTGGGATCCACCCCAATACCACAGTTCACACCTACAGTAAGCTGGGATCCAGACATTCCACGGGTCAGCTACAGTAAACTGGGATCCACCCTAATACTAGAGATCACTGTTACAGTAAGCTGGGATCCACCCCAGTACCACAGCTACAATAAGCTGGGATCCACCCCAGTACCATAGCTACAGCTCCTTAATCCGGCTCTTTCTCTATCCACATCTATGTCATTGGCTGGTTCAGTTCAAAGCTTCCATGTGGACACAACCTGTTTACCTCCTCCCCTGATGTTCCTCTTCTCTCTGCCTTCTCCTCTGCACTATGAGACCTCAAACTAATATCCCTTATCATCATCTCTGCTCCAAGGGTGGAGTTTGTGTCTACTGTAGTAAAAAAAATCACCTACCGCTTGACTTGTGAATCTTGAGTCTTTTAACTATGATGCCATCTGGCTCAATGTCTCTGCACTTTCTATTATTTTGCTTATGTGAATCATTTTTTTCATCCTCATTTCTTCCAAGTATGTACAACTCTTCAAGTATTTGAGCCTTACCACAAAGCTCTGCTTCACATCCACGTAATGGGATCCTCTGTGCTGTGGATTTCACTGTGGAAATTGATTGGGATCCATTTGGAATAATCCTGGTGGAGCCAAGGCCTTTTTTTTTTCTCCTGAACAACTAAATAAACATCCAACCTGAATTCTCGACTGTCAGGACCACTCTTCGAACATACTTGATTTAATTCTACCTCTGAACCCTCCCACTATTCATATACCACTTCTGCCCCTTAGGATCCCCTAACCACAATCTTATTTCTGATTTCTGGTCATACTAATAGGGCACATCCATCCTTTATCCCCCTGACCTAGAAATGCCAACTTTGGCACCTTGGGAGAGCTCATTCATTATCCCTGTGCAACCTCTGCATTGACTTTCCATAGAATGGGTACTGCTTCTCTGGTTAGGACACCTCATGTTATGCTGAACGCATAGCAGAGGTTATCTTGGCTAGGATGAAATCCCATTTCTAAATTTTTCACTCTTAATTGTGGTTTCATTGCTCCTCCTTTGAGGTCTGTCACATCAGAGACAGGTCATGAAACTCTTCTCTTCACCTGAAACCTTCACTTTCGTTCTTGTCATTGCCAAGATGTTCTTCAAAGAGCCAAGGGCACTTTCAGAGAAAGTGTGTTGGTTTGATTTCTTCTTTTACTGATAAGTCTTTTTGATACTTAACCACAAGCATCTGCAACTTCTGTAATTCAACTTTTCCTCCTCTTATCCGCCTGACTAATCTATTGCTAACCTCAGCTGATTTAGCCATTTTTGGGGGGTACCTTGTTTTCCTCTACCTCAAATTTGGATGATTTAGCCTCTATTCCTCTGCTGCCATCTCCTCCCACTGAAACTATTGCATCTCTTACATTCTACTTATACAAGGCCTACCAGGTACTCTCCCAAATCTAGGTTAACATGGCATATGAATGAGATGGCACTCCTCATCATGTTCTTTGGAAGTGTGCCTCTGAGCTAGCACCAGTCATCGCTCCTTTACTCCACTAGTCTAAAACCCCAAACATTTCCTTCCACTTGAAAGCACGCCTTGGTACAGCCCCTTCCTAAGAAAGGAGACCATTCTAACTCCTCTAACTATTACCCCATAACTCTCGCTTCTGCTATTCCCAAAGTCTTTCAGTCTCTCCTAAACGCTTACTCACTCAGACACTCAGGATACCACTCCCTTTTTTTGGATCACTAATATAGATTTTATAGTGCTAAGTCAACTGGTGATCTGCCCTTTTATGTGACTCACTTCTGGTCCTACCCTCTCAATGATTTTTGGCAAGACTTTTGTCACAGCCTTCGACATCCTCAAAGTATTTCACAGGATGTGTCATAGATCTTTTTCTTTCTAAATTCCCTTCCTTTGGTTTCATTACATCTCTCTGTTCTCTAACACATAATTTCCTCTCAGATCATTGCATCGCAGTAAATGTCTATGGAGCGATTTCCCACCTCATATTCTATCAACAGTGGTGTTCCTCAGGGTTCTGTACCACTTCACTGCCTGCTCTCTTTCTTCTCTCAATAAATGGTCTCTCCTCTAACCTTATCAACTCATATGCTGATGATTCCACTGATTCCATATTTCAACTCACTTTCTCTCCTCATCCCTTTCAAACTCGTTTTTTTTTTTTTGTTATACTGACTACATCTCCTCCCTCATTTCGACCTGTGCAGCACTGTGAGGTTGGGAAGAAGTAGCCTCGTAAAATCCAAGAGCTAAAATGCAATTTCTCCCTATTTCTCTGTCTAGGAGTCACTTGTTTCCCTTTGTTCAATTTCAAAACACAACTGATCCTTATAATTACATTAACATTTCGGCCATAATCATAGCCTCCACTTTATCCTAGAAACTGCACATAATCAGCATCACAGTCTACTTCCCAAAAGCTGTGGGTTTTATATAGGTGCCGTAATTATCATCCTTGTGAGCAGCTATCTCATATCTACAGGAGTTTCATATTTGCCAAGGGGTGGCTCATCTTCCACCTGTGTGTTAACCAGAGCTGAATCAAAACCCTTCCATCTCATTAATTCTAATGGCATCACCTCTTTTCAGTCTTTCCAATCTGTGTGTTGCAATGTTGCGAATCTCTCTCTGTCCTTGAGATATCATTTTGGCCATTGTTCTCATGGGATGATCAAATGTGTCCCCTCACCTATGGCACACATATGGCTGCTGTCGTCCACAGTTCCTGTGCGAAAAATGGCCACTCAAAGATTGGCTGCTATGGTGCCTCCTCCTTCGATCGAACAGCGAAGCAAGCAGGGGAATTCTCTTCCTTCTCTCATCATGCCCTCTTCATTTAACACTTCCTCCTGTAAATGTCAGCTCTACAAACACCTGCAGAACCCTGATTAATTTCTATTTCTTTTATACTTTCACCCAAAAAGTCCTTCATTGAGGCATGTTTGCCCATCATGTCAGTAACCATGTATGTAAAAATATAAAAAAAGGCTCATCGACACACTACCATGGCAGAGAAGGGAGGAAGTGGGAACACTTCATCAGGTGTCGATGTCACATCGAGCCAACTTGCCCGAGTAATTTCCCCTTCCCGTCGTCTTCCCAAGTCTTCCGCGCCCCCGTACACCCCGGGTCGAGTCCAAGCGTCTGAGGTGGGTTCGTCCAGTCGACCAAGGCTGTTGGAGACCGTGGCCCGAAGGCCCAACATCACCATCACACCCTCCCTGGTCTGGCACACCTCGTCAATACTAATCCAAGGGGCTTCTTGAAATGATCTACGGTACATACAAAACTATCTACATGTACATACACTATCATTTACTGTACATACAACACTATTTATTGTACGTACATCCCCATAGTGTTACTATTGGCTGTTGGCAATGTGTTGAAAACGGTCAAGGGCCCATA
>JAUUDY010532406.1:0-10473 GCA_032361765.1 Panulirus inflatus | reverse complement strand
CCCGTCGTTAGCCGATGACTTATTACTGGAAAGTCGCTGTTGACTCGTTGTTGTGATGTCGCGGAGGACTCAGGAGTTGCAAGAGACGTCCCGGTACCTGGGATTTGTCTTTTCGGATCACGTCTCGTAGAAGCATGGAAGACCACTGTGGGGAAAACCACTGCCTCCCGACTGTAGAACAAGTTTAAGACGCCATAAAGGGAGGGAATTCTAGACGCGAAATAGGCTCCACGTCTTTCACTGCCTCTAGCTCACCCGGCCGACCCCAGGCCGTCATCTGAGGAGATTATCAACGCGTCTCTGTTTCCGGGTAAATCTGGAGTTATTTGAGGACAGTTAGAGGAAATTATGGCCATCGTGCACGCCATTTGGTAACACTCGGCATCTTATGTTCTACGTATGCACTAGTTATTGTTTTTCTTCTTCTTCTAAACTGTTTCGTAAACTATCCCCCTTGTCATCGTGGCTTGGGATCACGTAGTGTTCAGCGGTGTCAATGCATATGCGTGTTTCTCTTCAACTGGCAGCTACGTAGGTTGTCAATCAACGACCAAATCAGAGTGTTTTCTTATATACTTTCTTTTCGCGATGACTCCGCTCATGAGGAAGAAGGTCATCACGATTACGAAGACGCCGCAGGTTTTCCGTAAAGCGATGTGGCACAGGTCGAAGGGTTGAGGGAGGTGGGGGTCGAGCACCTGCTGTAGACACGGTGAGGGGGTAACAACACTCTCGTGTGTTATGTGTGTGTGGGTGTGGACGTGTGCCGTTGACTTGCTGGCGGGCACCTGGGAAGGTGTGAATATCGTCGCCTCTCACGCCGGCTTGTCCTGCTGCACCAGACGCCCCGACTCACGCCTCACCCCCTCACCTCACCCCTCCTTCAAGAGGAGGGAGTGTCTTTCCCCTCCTTCCTCCCTCCCATCTCTGGTGCCCCTCCTAGGGACCCCTCTCCCTCTCTTTTCTTTCCTCTTCGTCGTCCTCGTCCTCGTCATCCGCCACCACCACCACTTTCTCGACGGTCAAGTTGTCTGCCGTACGTTGTTATGACAGTAATAAGGCCAGGAGGAACACAGTCGCTCCCGCGCCTACCGGTACACTGCAATGCCTCTTACTCCTCCTACTTTTCCTCTTCCTCCTCTTCCTCCTCCTACTTTTCCTCTTCTTCCTCCTCCTCCTCCTCCTCCTCCTCCTCCTCCTCCTCCTCCTCCTCTCTTCTCCACTACTCCTCCGCCTCTCTTCTCCACTATCATTTCTACTCGGAACAATCTAGCTTTCCCCTCCTCTACCCTCTTTTCCTCAATTTCCTCCCCATCCCCTCCACCTCTGCGACATCTTCCCATCTGCGATCCTGTTGACCATGCTCAGGCACCGGTAGAAGGGAGAGGCGGAGGCTGCCTGCCGCTGCCTCTACGCTAAAAGAAATAAAGAAGATATCGTCAGGAGGAAAACGTCCCAGTGACCCAGTGGGTAGTGCGTCTCCCTCCTCACCCCAGCCGTCCGCCCCTCATTGTGGACCTCAGTCACGGCGTCCACCTCTTTTGTTCTGAACCACAGCCTCTCACACCCATTATGCCATACACTGAAGACACCACCGAGAACCTGGTGCCTGGTCAATACCCTTCGACGACGTACTCACTTATTTCTTCCTGAATTTCTCGTGTTTTCGTATGGGTGATGCTAGTTTTATGGTATGAACTAGTGATGACCAGATGTTTGAGTAATGTCGTGAGCTAAGGCTTATGATGAGGATGAGGTGTCTCATACAGTGGGTATCTGTGGTCCGCCGGGAGGATGTGTGTGTGTCTGTGTGTGTGTGTGTGTGTCTCACCGCCCACACCACTTGATTCCCTGCCCACACTAGCCCACAGTCTCATAACCTTTAGAATAACAGCAGTCACCCGTACCTCCCACCATCCTAACCACGACTCAATTTCTCTAGTTCCAATAAACACAACTTCCGACGCCCACACCGTAATCCCCAGCCACCCACACCACGTCAACAACCTCACCACCCTCAGCACAACCATCGCCACCCACAGCAACCTCCCACTCTCGCCATAACCTCTGCCACCCACATTAAAATCAAAAGCTTCCGCCCTCGGTACAGCCTCTGCCACCCACACAACATCAAAAAAAGAATAAACTCCCGCCCTCAAGACGCAATCACCGCCCGCTGAAGAGGGGCGGGGAAGGCAACAGATTAAGGATAACGATAACAAGGCTACGAGTCGTGACGAAATGGGGAAATTCCGAAGTAAAAGTGGCGGACGGTCGAGCGAGGGAATACTCCATTTTCTCCTCAGTCTTTGTGTGTGTGTGTGTGTGTGTGTGTGTGTGTGTGTGTGTGTGTGTGTGTGTCACTCTGACACGGGTCGATGCAGAGCAGGTCACACCCATGACAATGCGCCATTCAAGTTAGGGAAACGTTTCAGGGGAGGTCATTCAGTGACTTTCTCCTCTGAAACAAGTTGAACCTGAGTGATGCTGTGAAGTTTTTATTCCTGGCACCTGAAGTTTGTATCTTTGGCACCTGAAGTTTGTAACTTTGGCACCTGAAGTTTGTAACTTTGGCACCTGAAGTTTGTATTCCTGGTACCTGAAGTTTGTATTCCTGGCAAATACAGGTTGTATTTCTGGCAACTGATGCTTGTATTCCTGGCACCTACAGGTTGTATATCTGACAGCTGAAGGTTGTACTTTCTCCATAGCTGCGATTTTCCCCTGAAGGCACTGGATGGCTTTCAGAGAGAATGAACTATGGCTTTCATAAAGAACCATTTTTTGCAATTGGTTTGTCGAAAAGAGCGAAAGGGTAGCGAGGTAACCAGGTTGAGCAGATGTTAACCCTGGGGAATGTCTGTGTTGCCAGAGGACAGAGTGGGGCATCTAGGTTTCAAGGACTGACAAAACCTTTCTTCGAGGTCACCGAGTTAATCTCTGGACTGTAGGAAATATTCCTTAACCAGCGACATAATTGATGCGTGGAATAAGCTCCCAGAAAATGTTGTTCAGAGCAACGCCCTTGATATTATCAAAATTAGGTTTGATCGTCGCCTGTCACTCTCCAGTATTGAATCATTCATTTAATGAGTGACCATAACGCAGGGATGTATCATGCTACCCCCTCAACCTCTGATCTCTCCCTGGCCATGTTGTGGTAACTTACGAACATTGATTAACCCACGTCACCCGCTGCGAGGGAGTTAGTAAGAATCATTGTATCATTCTTCAAACTTCAGGAATAATATAAGCATGGTAAGTCGAGAGGCTGGAGCTCATGTTTATCCATACTATTGTCTTTATAACAAAAAGTGAAGGGATGCATGACGATTCATTTTCATTCTACGTTATGGCTTTCGCATAGAAATTTCCTTTAGGTATATTAATCCTGCAAGGTATTTTTTCTACCTGTTTTCTGTCCGGCGTGTCGACGGAGGGAGTGGAAGGTGGGCAGGAAGCCTTTGCTTTGCTGTCATTTTCTTCTACTGCTTACGAGGGCGACTTTTCTTTTTTCTTTCTTTCTTTCTTAGCGTTAGGGCCAGATCACCTCGCTTGGGCCCTGGGCCTCGGTGGTCTGTGTATCTATGTAACTTTATGTAACTCAAATGTGAATCACGTGGAGTGAGGGAAGGTACGAGTGTTCTGTATGAGGGTCGAGAATCTCTCTCTCTCTCTCACTTGGAATCTGTTGGTTGAGAGCCGTTATGTAGGGCTCTCGCTCGCTCTTCGGCATTTCTGAGCGGTGTAAATTCACTATCGGCTTGCTGGACCCATAGTGATTTATCACTAATTGTGATCCAGTTGAAGCAAGTTCACTGTACCAGGGTATTGGCCATGGACACATCTTCCACCATGTGGCCAGAATCTAAATTATGGCCAGACAATCAGCAGGGGACTATGGTCGGGACCATTATCATTACCAAGGCACTATTGAGCCATGGTCGGGGCCATGGCCATACATGGACCACCGGATGACCAGGGTTGCGGGGGCTAGGCCATGGCCACACAACTCCCACCTTCTAGTTAGGGTCGGTGGTGAAGGGAGGTTGATAAAGGTAGCTTAGGAAGGGGAGGTGAAGAGCTGGAGCATGGCGGCGTGTCGTGCCTCGAACGTATGTAACATTATTGGGACAGATTTCCAACGGCACATCTGACAGCGGTACGTGAGGCTCCTGTTTTCTGTAGCTGTTGTTGCTCCTCCCGCTGTTGTTTGTCCACTGGTTTGCTGTCGTCCTCTCCTGCTGTTTGGGTGTCCTGTTGATGGAGTCAATGTGTTACCGATGGTACTTCCTGCTGGTGGTGTGTCCTGCCTCTGTTGTGAGTGCGTTATGAAGCTAACTGTTCCTCTTTTTTATTTCTCATATTCCTCCTCCCCCCACACACCTGTCGCTGTTATTATGCACTGCTCCTCTACTTTGTTCTCATAGTATTTTTTGTGTGTGTGGCCTCGTATGTTTCTCTTGTTTACTCCTGTCGCTGGCGTTGTCTTACCACTGTTTTGTGCCCCTGATGCTCTATAGTGTCCAGCTCCAGTAACTCCCTTATATGTGATGACCTATTTGTAGTGTACGGGGGAGGGAGTTTTACACTCATGGGGGGCCCCACCATCGCTTGGACATTCTCTGTTATCATACAACTGTTTAAACACCTGTTTGCTGTCTGTATTTGCTATTTCGTCATTCCGTCAGGTGGTAGGTGAGACTAACAGGTGTTTTCGTGAGAGGTGGTTAGAGGCGAGGGTGAAGGAGACGTGAGTGAAGCCCACTGTCATAGCCGGCGGGAGAAAAATATAGGAGAGTTTCAGCCCTCATACCGTTTCGTGAAAACAAGTCCTTGATTTAGAATATGTTTTTCGTGGGAAAACATTGTCGGAATACTCACGTAAGAGAGTAAGCGTTTGTATTAACATTCTATCCGTTAAATACCCATAATTTGATGTGTTGATATTGGAATCAACAAATCTCCACACCCGATGAGGGACATTGAGTAACCACCACCCACCATCCTCGTAGTATGACATACACATATGTTGACCCACGTTCTATTTGCTCCTCCTTACAGATGATTTCTGGCACTCCTGACCCTGTGAGAGATAATCGAAATCCATCCGCGTACTGCGAGGCATTAGACGAGCAGGGACATAACTTGTGTAACGAAACGAGCATGCAAAATAGGGTGGTTGGTTATCCGTGGCCACACGCATGCGTGGGGTGGAAGATTGATTAGTTATCTAGATTCAGATAATTGATCGGATCTAGGCCTTGAATGGCTGTGATATACATAATGCCCTGAGATGTTGGAGTAGTGGAAAGTAACCTCATGAGATGAGGGAATCTCAAGGTGAGGGGATCTGTGATGAGCGGGAAGTTCGTGAGGTTTTAGGAAGGTCGTGGGAGAAGAATTATCAGTGTATTTAAAGAAGAGGGAAGAGAATTCATTTATATGAGAAAGTGGGAGCGAATAACGGGAAAACCAAACGCGATGCGTGAGGACATTGTGTGTGCGTGTGTTTCTGTGTGTGTGTGTGTTTGTGTGCGTATGCTTTTTAAGGAATTTTTCTGAGGTACTCTGCAATAAGTGTGAATACATGAGAAGTGTAGTTTCATTAGTTTGTACAGAGAGAGAGAAGGAGAACTTACATTAGTTATCGTTTCCCTCAAGAGTTATTGTTCGTTTTCTGTGTATAGAATTTTTAAAATAGAAAACGAAAAATATTTAAGGCTGACTTACTGTATTGTATAGTTTCTCAAGTAATTATCTTTAGGTTTACATTATCTGTTGGTTCGATGGACCATTTTCTAGATTCCCTTGAAACTTAGAATTATCTCAAAAATATCTTTTTAGGCTTGGAAGCATACTGCAGTTTAAGTCTGTCTAATACTTTGAATAAACAAAAGCAGAACAGCCGCAGACGCCTCAGTAATATCATCACTTCGTAAATAAGTAAATCAGCTTAACATAGGGGAAGTACGTAGCTCTGTGAAGGCACTATTCCCGCTACATTTAAGCCAATTTTGAAGACTTCGCGTCCTCATCATTATACATCTGGTAACTGTCTGTATACCCATAACTAGCACCATCTTATTACCATACCCAGAAACCCAGTGTCAAAAACATCATATGAAGGTGATATTGTAGTGATATATGTATACGTAATGAAACCTGATGTTGAATGTGAAAGAGACCATAAGTGTGAAGTTACAGAGAACAGAAAAGGAGAAGTGGTAATAATGAATCAGAAAAGCAGTTACCTCTACAGAACACCAGTTTGTTCTGGTGGACTTGTTCGACCCTAAACACACCTATTTTTATCTTTGTTACGTTGTGTATTATTGTAAAATGTATCTACATTATTCAAGGAAATACTGAGGTATTATTAATGAGTGATATGAAGTGTATCACGCCATAACAAGTCCACATATGGCAGGAATTCCTACCCACTTCAGCACCCTTCCGAAGGTAAGGTTTGGTTGACCAGATCATAGCCTAGCACTGGCCCTCATCCCCCGCCCTAGATTCGTCCAGTACTCGTATACGGCTTGTGTGTATGTGCCCCACGCCACGCACAGACCTGTGCTCATAACCCAAACTATTCTTCGCCATGCGAGATATCAGCCATCGATGTTTTTTGTTCCACTGTGCTACCTCGCCAATTGGACTGTGTCATCCAACTTATCGATGTTACTCGCTGTCAGACTTCATATTCCATTTTTCCCAGTGTCACTTCACGCTCCTTCTCCATCTAGTCGCCCGCCGCGCGTAAGCTATCCCAGTAACTCGTCTGTATTCGTCTTCATGTCGTGGGCCACTTGCACAGTGAGTGTATGTGGTCGTAGGATTATCATTAACGTCTGAAGAAGGTGTTAGATATTCCTAAATTGGTGGATGTCACTACGTCGACCAGCTTGACGACCGTGGCAGTTGGTAAGCCGAAAAACAACACACCAACCCAGCCATCTTCAGCCGTCGTCATTGGTGTTGTTGTTCTGAACAGTGTGTAGCGGACAGGCAGTTCATTTTTTCTGTTTTACGGGCCCCTGTTCTTACGTCGTAGCTGTGCAGCAACAGTCAACGGGGAAACAGTAACCTTAAGTTCACCTGGATGGTTCTAAAACGCAGTTTCTTCTCAAACCTCTTTTTGAATGTTACTTGTTTCCCCTCCGTGCAGTTTCCTATTCCCGACGTGCCACCTTGTAATATCATAAATGTGATAGGCATGACCGTGTCTTATCAGTCTGTCTAGTAGATCTCTTATAATCGTCATCCCTAAAAGCTAGGGGTGTTGTATAGGTGCCATACATATTTTTCTGATGGAGTTATGGATATAAGAGGAGTTACATTCCAGTATGGAGTACTGCTTGCATATCTAGGATGGCTTCCCGCGTTTTGTTTGGCCAGAATGGAATCAAAAACCTTCCGTCTTATTGATTCTCAATATATCACCTCTTTATTTTGTCCGCCTGGATGGTGCTGCACCTTCCCTTTTCTACAGGTATTATTTCTGCCACTGCTCTCGTGAGCTATCAGTACTTCCTGTTACGAAGGCTTGGACCCATGGCACGCATGTAGGTGCTGCTTCCCATAGTTTTTGTGTGGAGATCAGCTACATGGGAATTGACCATGATTATACGTGCTCTTTTCAAACATCGAAGCTCCTGAAGTCTGTGTGATCTCTCATTGTTCCCTCTGCCTATAACTTTTCTACACTTATGAGTTAGGTCTAAAGACATATGAGAATATCTTATTATTTTTTTACTTTTTCTTCTTTTCTTGCCTTATCTTCTTTTCACTCATGACTGGCCATGACTGGGTAATGTTTTGCCCCGCCATGTCATTAACGATAAGGGGTATTACTGGGTAAGATATAGAAGATAACTTATGATAAATGATTCAAGTAACAGATAAATAAGCCTTAACATGTTGCTGTACAGAAAGAAGGAAAAACTGTCGAGGATATAGTGTTTTAAGTAAGAGGAGGTTGAAAGGAGTGCACGGGATAGAGTGAATTGGAACGGTGTGGTATACTGGGGTCGACGTGCTGTCAGTGGACTGAACCATGGCAAGTGAAGCGCCCGGGGTGATACGTGGAAAGGTCTGTCAGGCCTGGTTGTGGATAGGGAGATGTTATTTCGGTGCATTACATATGACAGTAAGAGAATGGACGTGAGCGGATGTGACCTTTCTTCGTTTATTCCTGGTGCTATCTCGCTAACGCGGGAAACGGCGACCAAGCATAAAGATATGTATCCCTAGGGTAGGGGAGAAAGAATTCTACCCCCGTATTCCATGCATGTTGTAAAAGATGACAAAAAAGGTGCGGGAGCTGGGGGGCTGGAAACACCCCCGACCCCCTTCTTGTATTTAAATTTCTGAAACAAAGAACTGAAGGAGCCATACGGGGAGTGTTCATCCTCCTCGAAGGCTCAGACTATGGTGTCTGAATGTGTGTGGATGTAACCAAGATGAGAAGAGAGATAGGTAGCATGTTTGAGGAAAAAACTGGAGGTTCTGGCTCTGAGTGAAACAAAGCTCAAGAATAAAGGGGAAGAATGGTTTGGAAATGTCCTAGGATTAAAGTTAGGGGATGACGAGAAAGCAAGAGCTAATAAGGACGGGGTAGCAAGACTCTTGAAGCAGGAGCTATGCTAGTGTGTGATAGATTGTGAGGAAGTGAAGTCTAGATCGATATGGGTAAAACTGAAAGTGGATGGCCATGAGAAGAAAGTGTTCTGGGAGCGGCTGAGTGAGTGTGCAATTTTCCAATAAGAGACCAGGTTTAGTGATGGGTGATTCTAATGCAGAAGTAAGAAATATGGCAGTTGAGGAAATAATTGGAGCACATGAGGTATTCAGTGCTGTAAGTGGAAATGTTGAACAGTTTGTCGAGCTGTGTGCTGTAAAAGGACTGGTGATTGGAGATACCTGGTTTAAAAAGAGGGATGTGCACAAGTATACGTATGTGAGCAGGAGAGATGGTCAAAGGGCATTATTAGATTACGTATTAATTGATAGGCGTGTAAAAGAGAGATTCTTGGATCTAAATGTACCAATAGCAGCGGCCGGTGGGGTATCTGATCACTATCTTGTAGTGGCAAGGGTGAAGATTTGTTGATTTTTTTCGGAAAAGGGGAAACACAATCGGTGAGAAGAGAGTGGCGAGAGTAAGTGAGCTGGAAAGGAGACTTGTGTAAAGAAATATCTGGAGAGATTAAGTGTAGAATAACAAAAGGTGAGAGTAAATAAATCGGGGGAACTGGGTGAGGAATGGGAAGTCTTTCGGGAAGTAGTGATGGCAAGCGAAAGGTGGGAGAATAGCAGATCAGAAAGGGCAGTCATTGGTAGGATGAAGTAAACTTGCTTTTGAAAACGAAAAGAGTGGCGTTTGGGCGGCACATACAGGGAAGGAGAGCAAATGATTGAGAGATGTATGAGAAAAAGCGGCAAGAGGTCAAAAAGAAGGTGCAGGGGTTGAAAAAGAGGGCAAATGAGTGTTATGGTGAGCGAGTATCAGTAAACTTTAGGGAGAATAAGATTTTTAGGAGCTAAATGATATTGGAAAGACAAGAGAACAAATGGGAACATCACCGAAGGGGGCAGAAAGGGAAAGTGTTAAAAGGTAGTGATGAAGTGAGGAGGAGATGGAGTGAGTATCATGAAGGACTGTTGAATGTGTTTGGTGACAGACTGGCAGATGTAGGGTGTTTTGTTCAGGGTGGTATGCGACGTGAGGGAAGAGTGGTTTGGTGAAGAGAGGAGGCGGTGAAAGCCTTGCGGAAAATGAAATGTAGCAAGGCGGTTGGATTGGATCGTATTGTAATTGGATTAATTAAGAAAGCGGGTGACTGTTTTTAATTGGTTGTTAAGGATTTTCAGTGTATGTATGGGTCATGGTGAGGTGCCTGAAGATTAGCGGAATGCATTCATAGTGCCATTGTATAAAGGTACGAGGGACAAAGGTACGTTTTCAAACTACAGAGGTGTAAGTTTCCCTGGTAGATTGTATGGGAGGGTATTGATTGAGAGGATGAAGGCATGTACATAGCTTCAGATTGAGGAGGAGCAGTGTGGTTTCAGAATTGGTAGAGGATGTGTGGATAAGTTGTTTTATTCAAAGAATGTATGTGAGAAATTATTAGAAAAACAGATGGATTTGTATGTGGCGTTTATGGATCTGGAGAAAGCATATGATAGGGTTAATAGAGATGCTCTGTGGAAGGTCTTAAGAATATTTGTCATAGGAGGAATTGTGCTAGAAGCAGTGAGAAGTGTTTACCAAGGGTGCATGGCTTGTGTTGGAGTAGGAAGAGAGGAGAGTGAATGGTTCCAAGTGAAGATTGGTCTTCGGCAGGAGTGTGTAATGTCACCGTGATTGTTCAATTTGTATGTGGATGGGGTGGTGATGGAGGTAAATGTGAGAGTCTTGTGGAGTGGGGCAAGTATGCAGTTTTTGGGGGAATGAGAGGGCCTGGG
>JAUUDY010532185.1:0-10473 GCA_032361765.1 Panulirus inflatus | reverse complement strand
TACCAGTACTACCCACCTAGGTAACTGGAGGGTTAGTGACAGCTGCACAGTGAGCCAGCACTTCAATGTTTGTCAAGTTGCACTCCTATGACCTAGGTAGCTGTTTTTTCTTTCTGCCTTACCCACACATGGACTGCTGGCATTCTGTTCACAAACATACAATATCTTGTCACACATAGCACATAACACTTAGCTCACTCAACTCATTCTTCGTAACGTGATTATCCTGTGTGAGCAATAATTGCTCTCCCTGTCTTTTGGTAAAATGGTAGAAGAGGAACAATAGATAGTAGTAGTAGTAGGTAGAAACAATAGACAGCAGCATTAGAAAGAAGTAGTAGGTAGGAACATTTAGGTATGGACATTAGGTACAAGTAGTTGGTTGGAACATAAGGTAGAAGCCTCTGGAAACAATGAGTTAGAGTTCAATAAGTTAGTTTCCCCTCTGTCATTGGCCTAAGGGTGAGGCACTAAAAGGCTAAAAAGTGGCACTGGAGATCACCAATGATTGAGACTCTTTTGCTATTGTCACCCCTTTAAGGGAATTCACAAGGGAACCGGCATCAGAGACAAAGATAGATAGACAGATGGATAGATCCTGAAGCATTCTAGGTTCATTTTTGGGTACAAAGGGTCTTGATCTGAATGAAGCAAGGCACTGATGAGGTGTTGCCAGAAGCAGCTGCCTGATCATGCATTCTGAGTGCCCAACATGCCCAGAAATCTCAATGTGTAACCACATTTTCTTGCTTCCAAGCAAAAATTTGGGCTATCTCCTCCTTACAAAGGTAAAAGCTAACCAACTTGAAGCACAGTTAGAAGAAATACACCATCCAGATGAGAAATTCCCATAACGAAGTGACAGCCAGGAAGAGTAAAGAAAGAACACTCTTCCCTAAAGATAGCCTGAGGCAGGTTGCTGGTGCTTACACCCTTAGAAACACTAATCTCAGTATCAGATGTAAGATGATTCTATCCTGAAAGCATCATATGCTTGTACCCACAAAAATCCTTAGCTGTGAATGCCTTTGAAAGTATGTATGGGGTGGACAATAATGCTTTTTATGAACACTACAGAATGGAATACTGTTTTCATATCTAGGATAGTTATCTGTCCACTTCCCTATAAATAAGAATAGAGTTAAAAGCCTTTCACCTCATTAATTCTCCAGGCATTACCTCCCTACAATCAACCTCTCTGGCCACTGCAATGTTGCTGCTATCTCCTGTTCCCCCTGTATGATTTTTGTTCTTGCACTCAAGAGGTGTCTCCATGTATCCCTGCCACCAAATCTTGGGCTCTTGGCACATTTGTAGCTACTTTTGTATGGAGACTGGCAACATGAGAATCGACAATTATGATACCACCATACTTCCTAAAACGGTGAAGCTTTGGAATTCTCTTCCTTCTTTCATCTTTCCCTTTTCCTATAACCTTCCTACCTTTCAGCATCAGATCTACAAACACCCACAAACCCCTGATCACTTTCTTCATTCGTTTTTTCTGTATTTTCTCTTTTCACCTCAGATGGCCTTCATAGGGTCAGTTTTGCTTATGCCATGTCAGCCACTTTAAAAAAGAAAGTGAAAATTCAGCATCGGGATATACAGACCCTAGATGATAGGCATGGTGATGTCAGATCCTCATAGTGGCCAGAGTCTGCAAGAGACCGAGTAAGATCAACAGAATCTGTTGTTGTTTCTGCTACAGAACCTGCTGCGGGAGACACCACTTGGACATGAGCTGCCCCAGATTCTGATGTACCTGCAGAAGAAACAGTACATGAGAATGTAACAGACATAAGTCTCTGATTTTTTTCAAGTAAGAAATAAAGATAATTCTGTAGCTGAGGAGTTAATTTTAATCACAAAAGCATGCAAAGGGATCATTAGTATTCGATGCCAAAACCCTGGACTAAGTCAAGGAAAATCTGACACATGAAACAAAGTATACAATGGCATAAATGGTGTAAACAGTAAAGAAAATATTCAAATTAAGATCAAACAAGGGCAACTCATGCCATTATATCTCTTTATTGCACACAGTATCACCTATTTGTTATTACGTATTTCAATTTATGGGGAAGGAGCTACCCCCTGCTGAGGCAAAAGACTTCTGGCAACTCAAAAATAAACATTTCACCCATCCATCCTGTTTTACATAAATGGTGTGTCTTTCCTCACAGAATTCCAACAGATTTATTAAGCAATATCTTTCTTTTCTGAATCTATGTTGTCTCCTACTAATGTAGCTGGTGCCAGTCCACTTCATCTCCCTGATTTCTGATTATTTTCTCTAATATTTTGCAAAATATGCTTAAAAGTGATATTAGTATGTAGTTTAGGGCTACTCCTATGTTTGTCCATCTATTTATCTATATCTCTAACACCCACTCCTTTTGGGAACTCCCTCAAAGGGGTGGCCACAGCAAAAGAGTCTCCATAACTGTTGAACCCCGGTGCCACTTCTTAACCTTTAGTGCCTCACCCTTAACAGGCCACTCACAGAAGGCAATGCTAGCACAGTGTTTTCAGAGGATCCTGGCTAAACTTCCTACCAACTACTATTACTGAATATTCATATGCTTCCTTGCTCACATTTTGTTGGAATACTGCCCTCACTGATGGACATTTCAGCCAATATAAACAAATGGTTTGACAAGTATCTAACCATACTTTAAGCACATATGGCAAGATGTCATCAGGCTTTTGTGGGATTAGTTCCTTCATGAGCATTCATGGCTTTCACTGGATTTATTTTGGTGCACTATATATGACAGTTATGGAGTGGATGTGAGCAAATAAGGCTATTCTCCATCTGTTCCTGTCCCTACCTCACTATACAAGAAACACTGATCAAGTACAGTACAAAAAAAATTTAATATATCAACACACTCTCTGGCTGAAAGTAATAATGTTGACAGTCTACAAGTTTGAACACAGCATTTTGTTTTCAGCTCTTCACCTACATCTTTTAAATGTATCAGTAATTTCCATTTAAGCTCTTTATTACAGTAAATTATTTGGTCAATCATAATTGATTTGTACCTTACAAATTCATGAACTACTTTAGAGTGATCCTTCGACATATAATCCGAGTGTCCCTGTGTTCTTGGATTTTTACATCTCCAGTCAACCATTTTTTTTAATCTCTTCTCTATTCATCTCTCCTTACCACACTGCTCTCACGTACTTCTCCCACAAATCAGTGTGCATTTCATAAAATTTGTTATAGCAATGACCTGCCCTCAGGTTTTGAAGCTCAACCTTCTAATGTGTCTCCTTTCAACACATTCTTAAAGGTTTGTGGTTTTCTCCTTTATTCTTTCCTATTTTGGATAATCTTTTTCATTTCAGGAGCTTCTATTCTACTGTTTACTTTATATACTTGGTGATCACTCTTTCCAGAAAGAGGTCCATGGATTATGCTTTCAATTTCAAGGTTACTGTGGAGGAAGATTAAATGTTGCTTTGATGGTACACCCATACCTCTAACCTCAGTGACCTGTGATACATATTGGTATACAAAGTTCTACACACATTCTAGGAACTCTGACCTTAATGTTCTCATGCCCTTGTGGGTATAAGATAGCGCTACCTATTTCTTTATAAATGATGTTCCCTAAACGAGACCATGGCTTTTAATGGCTAAACTTACTGCTTCACACTATTTTGATTGCCTCTTCTTTGTTTTTGTTTTTTAAAGTTTTCTGGTTCTGATCTCAGACTGAACACTATCAGGGTAATTCAGATTTCATCTAATACTAATTTTCCTTGAACATATTAGTTAAAATATCCTCTGTTTACTAATAATTCAGGATCTTATGATTTCACTCACCAGTACCTACTGCTTCCACTCCTCTGCATTCTCTCTTTTCTTATTAGTGTACAATCATTGCCTTCTCTCTTTTCTTATTACTGTACAGTCATCCAAAAAACCAAGTGTGATTTCTCATCTCTGATGAGTTTAATCCCAACTGTACCCATAATATCTTTCTTACTCTCACCTCATTTGCTTTTATTCAAAGTCTTTTCCATTCTGCTCCATCAGAATCTGTAAATACAACCTGTAACGCAGAACATTTTTGTTGATTCCTCCAGTCCCACTTGCATTAGGCCTTGTGTCTTGTTCTTGTTTCATCCTCTATTTCTTGTGCTATGTGCTTCCTCTCTGCATCTTTCCTACTCCTCCCTAGTTTTGTCCATGTCTATGATTACTTTTTGTGCTTCTCACGGTCTGCCAGCTTTTAGGTCTGCCTAAAGAATACCTTACTGTTTTTCCCTGTCTTGAATATAACTTTTAGTGGGCATCCCATCCCTCCTCCAGGAGTTACAGCCCTTGTTTGAAGAGTGGGAATAGGAGAATTGAAAAACTAGAGTGGAAGGAAAGAATAACATGGTAAAAGATTCATCAGTATGGATATATTTGCAGAGATTCACAATAAAAATGGTTTATACAGGAAGTGCTTGGGTCATTAAGTCCAAAATACAGGGGAGAAGCATGTCAGATAGACAAAAAAGGTGTGGGATAAAAGTGATACTGATGTTTTGAATACAGATAAACAGTTACAAACCAGTAGTCAAGTTATCCATTAATCGGCTGAGCTCAGGTTCGCTTCCTTCTGAGGGGGTGGCTGAAGTCTTTGGTGTAGGTGTAGAAGGTGCAGCATGAAGCCCTGTAGCTAAGCATCTCTGAGTGTCATCTCTTTGGTCTGTATTATTACAAGCAGCCTGTGTGGTTATGGTGGTCTTGCTATTACTTTCTGTGATTGTCTGCAAGAGGCATGAAACAAGGCAAGAAATACGATTATTGTCCTAAAGAATTCATAATTAAGCTGATGAGTTTTCCCATGTGTGACTGCAAGTGGTCTTTTATATGGTTAAGGGCTATACAAAACAATATGAATGTGATGATTCTAAGACTGAAATCTTTATAAAAGAATCAAATCTTCACACAAGATCAGCTTTAAAATTCTATTTTCCATTACTAATACTTAAGAAATCCATCAAAAGAAATTGAGCATTCATGCCTTTACCACCTAGCTGAAACAACGCTGAAAACCTGAACATCGTGATCATTAATTCTCACTGGAGGTGAGCATAAATCAATAAATTTACTGATTATATCCTTCCAACATATCAAAATTTTCCGATTTCTTCAGAGACTGAAAAGGTGTTTTATCAATAAGACTCAGATATCAAAAAACTGCCCAAAGGTATGTGCTTGAAATTTCATAGAATTGTACATGCTAAACATATACTTCAAAAGTACAAGTTACTGACATCTTCACTTTTTATACATATGATCTTTTCTGAATAGAAGTGGATATATAAATACAGTGTATGTGGAATATATAGCTGGGAATAGGAGATTATCACTTGAAAATTCTCATATCTCCATTAGTCATCATCCTTAAATATGAAGAAAATCATGAATTTGTTTCATTAATTCATTCAGACATTATCCTTTTACCAAAATAAATCATTCCTCAAGTAAATAGAGTACTCTATTTCAAAACACTAATATACCTATGCCCCCTACTTGAGACATTTCAACTTCATAAATTTCAAACTTAAGACACTAGAGATAATGATACATTACCAACTTGATGTATTACCAACTTGTGGCACAAGCTTCATAACCTGAAAAAAAGTCAATCTTTTCCCTTTCTATTCTTTATGTATAAAATGTTATCTTCTTTTAACCTTTCAGAGGGGAACTGATTTTCAGCTCACCCCAGCACACAAGAAAGTAGGAAACACATTACTTACCAGATTAACCAATCTTAGAAGAGCAAACGATTCGTAATTTTTCAATTCTAGAAGTAGTGTATGAAAACTGACAAAATCATGAATTATGCATTTCTAGTTCAGAAAAAGCATAATCTACCAGACTGGTCAGTACTAAATATGGTCAGTGTTGCAACAACCATCTCAATTATCTCCTTTTATCATTATGGTGTGATTTTGTGAAGATTATCTAATGAAAACCTTAGATAACAACACTCTGGTACATGTTCTTTAACATGTACCACACTGCATATTTCTATCTTACCATTTTTCTTTTTCATTACAGCATCAATTTGTAAACATATCTCATCGAGAGTACATGCAGTATATAGTGCTTTACTCTTTCAAACTGCACTTAGTTTCATCACATGCTCATCAAGTGTATTTAGCAAAAATTTCTTACTCCCTCCAAGGTAATCAGTCCCATACACATTTACAAGAGGTAGACATCCACAATTCATACTTTCCCAAGGCTTTCAGTGCAAAACCATACTCTTCAATTGCACCAATATATGCTAAAGAATTTATGTCAAATCACACACTCCCTCTAGAACTACCTAATAACAATCTACACTTCCCCCTCCAGCTACAGTCAGTATCATTCCATACTGTCCTAGAAGAGTCAATGAACAACACACATTCCCAAGGGGAGTCACTCTGTTTCAACACTATACCACATAAGTGAGTCACGCTCAACACCACCTGAATAGAACAAGTGAGTCACGCTCAACAACAGAATAGAAGTCATGTCCTATATACAAAAAAAAATTTAATTCCAAACTTCCCATGGATATTACACTCTTCATGTACTCTACCAGAGTAATCAGTTAATTCTTAAGCTAACCCAAGGAGTAAAATTCATCCCACATTCCTCAACATTATCATACACCTCAAAACCCCTAATGAGTTCATGTGAAACAGAACAAGCAAGATACAGCTAAACCAAGTCAAATCAGTGGTGCTCTCCATTTACAGTTGTAAAGTATCATCAGATTGTTTGAGTTATCAATTAACAAACAAACAGATGAATATAAGTATTTTCTTTTCAGAAGCTTAATTTGGACATTTTTAACATATTCATATGTTGTACCTGCATAACAAAATAGAATAATCTAAATATGCAGATAAATCATTTCATTAAACATCTGTCATGATATTTACTAAATATCTACAACAAATCATTTTGTTCCCATTCCTGGACAGTCTCCCCTTCTTTTATCTTGACTTTTAATACTTTCATCTCTTCTCACCTCAGCTTCATCTTCCCGCTGCTGAGTACGTGCCTTGAGTAGCCTAAGTTCCACTAGTTCTCGAGTGAGGCGGGCAATCTCAGCATCCCTCAGATGCACTTCTCGCCTGGCTTCTGCTAGCTGGCTCTGGGTAGGGATGAACAACAGTTAAGTTTACACAATTCAAGCACATTCTAAGTTTAAATTCTGATTCACCATGATGAAAACAGTTTCATGCTTGTATGCATACAGCTGTAAAGTACTAAGAACACCCTGTCCGGAAGCATATATAGTCTTTTAATCACAGAACCCCTGGACCCCTTCATGGGGCTCCTACAGCTCCAAGACTGCGCTTCAATCAAAAGCAAGGATATGATGAATTCCTAAAGGGTGAGAAGTCCTTCGATAAGTCTGTACTCCTTTTACCCTTTGATAATGATACAATCTCATCAAAGGTGACCCTTCAATCTCAGTGCAATATCACATAAGCAGAGGCTGGTAACATCTATATAGGCATATGTATATATAATCGAAGTTCTTTGACAATAATGAATTGGACAATAATGAATTGGAAACTTATATAATAATGTAATATAATAATGTCGATAAATAATTACATATAAAAATAATGCATACACTCTACCTATGAATTCACCATACATAAACTGATGTACATTTCCAAGTATGTTCACTACAGATTAACATTCCTTACCAACTATTCACTGTTCTACTAAGCGCTGTACAGCTTTAGAAAATTACAGCAGTGTTTAAAAGTTCCATCAAAGTACTCACCTTCTCAAGTCTTTCATTCAGTTCAGTGAAGTCCTATATGCACAAAGATGTGAAACAGTATGCATGCTGATCATGACATTAATGCAACTTCTTCCTATGACTAGAGCCTCAAAAAAAAAAAGATGTTTACATACAGCAACAAGCATTTTGTCTGCATTTGATGAAGTCTTCACACTGACACATTGCCGTACCTACACATCACCTGTATCCCTACTCCATAAGCTCCTACTTCTAATGCTATGTATGCTTTTAAGGAAATTTTAATTCATTTTGTGACTGTGTTCAAACCTAAGTATAATCATCATAAGAAAACTTATAAAATCATCAAATGCATTATATCATGATGGTGATTTCAGGGTTTCATGATGCAGTTCACTTGAAGACAATTTCTCAAGCACAATTTCATCTGTGGTAAATCCCACAGTGTAGGCCAGTAGAGGGAAGCTAGCATATGACTGCCATATATCTGTAGGGTTCATTCTAAACTATTTCAGTACATGGGGGCTTGGGTGGGAAGACTGAAATTTGCCAATGCAGCTTGTTCCACTATTTCATTTCTTTGAAAGTGATGTACACAAAGTGTACCCATATCATTTACTGTGCTTATTCAAATGATTGTGCATGTAATTTTGCTTTGATACGAACTCCAGCATGAGCAACTGATGTAATTTGCTCAGCCATGAAGAACACTGTCTATTGTACATCCTTTTAAAAGTTTCTCAACTAAACTAAAAGGAGAAAATACCACATCCTGGTACCAATTTCCTCCCCTCAAATGATGAATTCTGCTACAGTTAATAACATCACAGTGTTTAAGAAAGCAACATGTATTATGTTACCATTCAGTAATGACTCCACACTTTAGAAAAAGTATGTTATCAGTAAAAAATGAACCTCTCTCCCTCTGTCCTTCAATTTTTCCAGCTGCAGGTATTCTTGCACCATGATGACCATGAAAGGACTCACTAAACCACTATGAGAATTGTTCAATACTTCCAACAGTCAAGCCATCATTACAGTTGTCTTCAGTTCTCAACTAACTTGCTAACTTTGCTTGGCATTGTATTACTCCATTACCATTTTCATGTTTTTTTTTCATAAATCTATTATTCCTTAAGTAATTTCTCATATTACTTGTATTACTTTTGCATTAAGCTGTCTTGCACCCTCTCCTTATGATTTTGGTTATTTATGTTTCTCCAGACTGTTTGGTTTTGATTTTCCTAAATATCATTATATGTTACTCATGTGCATTATATCTTTATGATATGGCATAAGTCTTGCTATTCTTAATACTTCTGTATTTCATTACAGAAATACTAAACAGTTTCTGTATTTTTCTTACATATTTAATTAGGTTTTGATATTTAAAACATGGGTTTAGTTCATATAAACTCAGTATTTTCAAAAAAGTAGATATCAGCATTTCAACTTGACAAAAATTTTAAATCATACATGCTGTAATATAATGTGAATATTTTAATATAATACAAAAATGCAATAATGTAGCATTAGTTTTTATAAATGATGAGCTGCAAAACAATTGACCAATATTTTCCTTCTTAGTAGCATCTCAATACAATCTGTATCAAAGTCCCCTCACAGTCATCTTCTTATTTTGTTGTACAGTGGGCAGCATCGCATAACTTTTTTTCTTTGTCGGGTGGTGTGCATTTCACTGCCAGAGTTGTTGTGGATCTGAAAAATGCGTACTGTAAATAGAGCCAACTATAACACCTAGCATCAGACTAAGGAATCCTAGCCTGTATGCTATGTCTGATATCACAAGCCTCTAAGCAACACCTGTATAATTCATTAGTGAAAACGTACTTAAAAATTCAGCAGAAGGAGGTTTTAATGTCAAATGTCTACCCTGGCTTTAAATAATATCTTGCCATGTATTGTACAGTTCTTAGAATGCAGTTTTTGCCCATCATACCAATTTTGTGGGAACAAGATTCATTCATCAAAAACCCATTCATTTTTGCTTTTCCTTTTTGTTACAATTTGGTTTTATGATAAAGATGTTTACTTATATACGGCAGCCGAGGTAATTGCCGGCCGCGAGGAAGATAACCTTGCCTTAAAAAGACCTTTAAATGCTGCAACTCAGCTTTGCGCCAAAGAATTTAAACCCCAGAGCATTTGAGCCGTTTAAATTTCCCGGGCACCGCTTAAATGTATACAACTTTTGAAAGAATGCCGTGCGCCTGACAATTTAAACCCCAGTATACCTGAGATTTAAATTCCTTGGATACCGGTTTAAATGCTTATGCACGCCGACGTTTAAATTTCTTGGCTGTTGGTGTACCTCCAACACGTGTCAGGCTTTAAAGGTTGCAGATGTTTAAATGTTTTCTGTCGCGCTGGAGATTAAACATATGTTGAGTGACTGCCAAGTTGAAGCACCTTTGAGTGAATGTCACATGCGGGCGAGTTTGCATGCCAAATGCGCGCAAATATAAAAGTGGTTCATAATGCAACCTCAGGATCCCCTCTTTGGGGCTCTTGCAACTTCAAGGCTGCACTCCCAGCGGGAGGAAGGTAAGGTGGATTCCTCTGAGACCTGAAGGTCCTCGTGAATACTGATCTTTCTTCCGTCCATTGAAGGTGACTTCTTGCTCGCGGTGTTGCAGGCAACTAGCAAGCGGAATCCACTTAT
>JAUUDY010532075.1:0-10473 GCA_032361765.1 Panulirus inflatus | reverse complement strand
CCTTCACTAATTTTAAGGTTATTATACCTTTCGTATTTGATAATAGAGGATTCAGTGATATTTCTCGTGGCACTGGAAATAGATTTAATAACTGACTTGGCACTACTACGGTCAATACAATGATCATAGTTTTCGACGTTATTATATTGAATTCTTTCCCAAGGAAAGGCAGGACCTCAGCTTCCGAAGGATTGTAAAGACCTACTCGATTTCTGAGGTCGACTTAGCCTACCGGTCTGCCTGTTCATTGCCGTAAATGTTGCAGTGACCAGACATCCAAATCAAAAAGATATCTTTATTACATGAATTCAGTTTATCAATGATGTTGCCCTGAGTTTCATTTGACTCGGTATATCCCGAGTTTATATCTTTAAGAGTTGTACCGAAGAGAACATTCATTCGACCACTCTCTTGCACCCAAACACTCCCCTGTTTTGGAGGCATCCATGATGACATAACGGAATCGCGTTCCTTTTCGTCGCAGGGAGTCAGCTGGTTTTATTTTTTATTTTTGGCTGTTGCTATGTAAGTAGTTTATTTCTAACCAGCATGTCCACTTCTTGCACATTCAGACCAGAATTTTCACTGAGGAATTGTAGTCTGAGGGCCAGGGGCCTGACGCCTCTGTCGACGAACTGTTCATATTGTTGTGCCAGGCGACAAGCAGTAGTATTTCTTCTCCTGGCCGTGACAATACCACACTTTAACGCTAATTCATCTCGACGCAGCCGGAGAGGAGGTACTTTTGCCTCAACTTCTAATTGCGGAACTTTGGTATATGACAGAGCTACTAGACACATACGCAGGTATTTATTCTGTAGCACATCCAATCTTCTCAAGGTACAGTCGCTCGTCGAAACACCTGAGAGACAGTCTAGTTTACTGCTAGACTGCCTTGTACAACATTAATAAGGATTTTCTGTCGGCTCCCCATTTATTACAATTGATAATCAAATAACCTTTATTTTTTCAAATTCAACCTTCGGTCAAAATGTAACATAAGAAATCTTACGTTATTACAAAAGGGAATCGGGTTGTTTAATTTTAGCTGCGAATTCGGGATTTTCTTTTTACGGGTAAAAACAATTGCGACACTTTTAGCTGGTGAAAACTTAAATCCCCGCTGTAGCGCCTAACGTTGAACGGATTCAAGTGTAACGAACCCGCTCAGCCGAAAATTGTGGATTGGGTGAGGAGTGCCATATTGCACAATTATCAGCATAAGGTTTCGAGGGACGGAAATAACGATATTTGATAATGGGTTCAAAACGCTGCCTTGCGGCACCCCATGTTCTTAGACAAATATGTCCAAGATTACGTTTGATTCAGTAAACTTGACAGCGAATGTTCTGTCATATAAGAAATCTTTGGATAAAAGCAGGTAAAGAACCTCTTAAAGCATAAAGTTTGCTTAAGATCCCGTTTCGCCATGTCATGTCAAAGGTTTTTTTCAAATCTAAAAAAAAAAAAAAAACTGCAATAAAAAAACCTTTCGTTATGAAAGTCTTAAATGCTGTTCTAAATCTATCAAATGATCCATCGTGCTTCTGTGCTTATGGAATGCACACTTGATCATTTGATATGTTTTGCGATTCTAATAAAAAAGAAGCCTTTTATTAACAGTTCTTTCTATGACCTTGCAAATGCAGCTCTTCAATGCAATAGGTCGAAACGAGCGTGGAAGTAAACATGACTCGGTCCACAATGGGCCAGACGCCGTTCTTTCAGAGTTAGGTTGTAGCTATTCCTCCCTGCGTTATCGCTACCCTCGCTTATAAAGTTTTTTTTTGCAAAATAGACATTTCATTAACGGGTGTCCGCAGGAGAACTCCGCCTGAATTTTTTGCGGCCGGCTCTCCCTTGAAACCTTTTTTATATTGCCTGATTTTTTTCTTTTTATGGCAGGTAGCTAGCTTTTTTTCCATTATCTGGAAGCCAGGTAAGCCATCCACTGCCTCCCGGAGGAGATAGTGGTGAAGGACCTTTTATTAAAAGTAAAATGCAGATTTTACTTTGCCCATACGACCGGAGCAACAACCCTTGCCCTCCTCAATCCCTTCCTAATCAGGAAGGTCATTGATGGATGGTCTGGGCCTGTTAGAACGGTAAGTGAAATCGACGAATCAGGTGGCGGAACTGCTAAAGTTGACGAAGTTGATACATGATACAAGTTTCCATGAAATCATGCAGGAGAGTCATCTACTGCACTAATGTCATGGATATGTCAGAGGACGACATTGTGAAGAAACTGGCAAACGAGGACTTTATCGCTACCACGTTCATCACTAGATTCATCAATGGCGAACGGCGTAGAACTTCCCTGATAAACCTAACATTCGGAAAATCTCGCCTACCGGATAATATTTTGATTAGTTACCTGCGATGTCAAGTTCGTCCCTATATTCCGAATCCCCTACGTAGTTTTTTTATGCCAGAAATTTGGTCACCCTTTAAAGTCTTGCACTCTTTCTGCAAAATGCGGGAAGCGTGCTGCGGAGGGTCATACAGCGGAGGGTTGTACGACTAACAAGATGTTGTGTGTTAACTGTAATGGGAACCACCCAAGCTCGGACCGAGCATGTCCCCGGTTCAAGTTTGAGGAAGAAGTGTGCACAGTTAAGACGCAAAACAACATCTCATATAGCGTTGCTAGGATGAAGGTTAAGGAGTCTCATGAGACTCCTAAACCTAATAAATCCTACGCGTCGCTTTGAAATGTAAGCCAGTTATGCGAACAATCTCAACGCAGACCCCTTGTGACACGCCGACCGTCAGTACCAAGAACCTAACTTCGTCTAAACCCTACACATAATTCTCCAACCAAAGCCCACATATCCTACACCATCATACCACATATTTCCACCCTAAAGATAAGAAAGAGAACAAAACTAAGGTATCTCTAAACATAACTAAACCTGTGAAAACTACATCGCACGTCATCGTTCCAGTACCTCCACCAAAGAGGTCTGTGATTCACAGGTCTTCTTCGTTGGAGAACATAGAATTGATGGAAGCCAGAAAATCCACTTCCAGGAACCATTCATATTCCCCTGGGGACTCGCCCAAGCCCCGATATAAACGTGCTAAGAAAACTGGTCGGTTGAATAACTCTTAAAATGTTCAATATTATCCAGTGGAATTGTAGAGGCCTTGTGCATAAGCAAGCACTAATACAAGAGCCGTGATCTGTTTACAAGAGACCCTTCTGAACGGCACAGTCGAAGACCGTTCCGTTTTAGATAGCTATCTAGAAAAGACGAGAATCGTCTATGTACACCAAAGTTTACCTCCCACAGGAGTGACTTTACATTCTACTCTACACGCTGTCGCATGTAGAGGAAAATTTGATAACAAATACCTGGCCATCTGTTCTACATATTGTTCCGGTTCCAATGCACTTGATAATGATGAGTTAGATTTGCTTGTTAATCAATTACCTCACCGTAAAGAAGCTTTAGGAGACTTCAATGCTCATCATTATCAGTGGAAAGTATCGGGCAGACGCCAGTGGGGGTGGGGGGACAAATGGTTAATCTTATGATTAGTGCCAACCTTGCTCTTCTGAACGATGGCAGTGAAACTCTTGTCATCGTCGGATATACTTTATGACGACTCCTTGGGAATTGACCATTTCCTGATCTGTCTTTCTCTTTCATGCGACATTATTATCAACCCGTCTCCGCCGAAATTTAACTATAAGAAAGCAGACTGGGCGTCATCTACAAGGCAAGCCTTCCTTGATGCAAAAGTCCTCAAGGTTACCTCCACCATAATGAGGGTTGCTGAGAACTCTAAGGTTTCTACATTTTCTACAAAGCATAGAGTTTCTTGGTGGACACCAGATTGCCGAAATGCACTTCGTGAGTACATTAGGAGATATAGGATTTTCGACAACGAATCTTTAGATAATGAATTTATTGCATACAAACGTGCGAGAGCTCAGGCAAGTAGAACTATCAAAGAAGCGAAACGAGACTCCTGGCGCGGCTTTCTTTCTACCGTGAACAAAGACACACCAGTAAGTCAGGTCTGGTCCACAATCAATAAAATCAAAAGAAAATACAAGCCGCCACTTCCTCCGCAAATCCTCCACCAAGATCAAATCATCGACGACCCAGTGGACATTGGCAACACAGTCACCAGGAGATTTTCAGAAACAAGCATCTAGGCCAATTACGACCCACGCTTAAACAAAGGTGGCTTTGACACAAAATGTAAAAACAATATATATAAACCATTAAGCAAAACACCTTAAAATAGGTTCCAAAACCATGCTTTGAGAACCATTTTCACAGTGTCTAGGCCCCCTTGATTTATAGAATATTTTTTCTATTTTCAGTCAAAGCCATCTTGAAATGAGATGGCAGAAAATGACCATATTTCAAGCTTTGTCAAAGCACCTTTATCTAAGGTATATTTATAGCATTTTATGTCAAACCCATTATTGGTAAGAAATGGCTGTCAAAGCCACCTTCAGCAGTAGATGCTTGGTTTTTACGGTGTTTTGTCAAAGTTCCCCCATTCCAAATAATGTCAACTGGATACCTATATCTCGGCTAACTTAATGTCTCAAAGACAGCCTAGGATGAAAACCACCTTAAATGCAGTCAAAAATATGTCATTGATACAACTTTGCTGAAAGCTTAGATTTGACATTTAAATTACTTATCTCAATTTAGTCTGTTTATATCGTTGAAAATGTCAAACCCAGTTTGACATTTTGTGTTAGTCAACATTGCCAAAAAATGGTTGTATTTAGCGAGGTGTCAAAACAGAAAATGGCCATTTTCAAGCTGTCAAAGCTAGTCTATATTTTTGGAATTTTTGCAAAACTAAGTATTGTTAATGGTTTATATTTTACATATTTTTTATCAAAGCCATCCATTGTAGAAACTGGTTTTATTTCGAGCCACTTTTGTTGATCGTACAATTTTTGCATTCTTTTGTGAAAGCTGCTTAAGTATTGAAGAGTTTTATTTCATGGCATTCAGGGTGTCAATGGCACCCTATTTAGAAATTATTTGGATGTTTCTTTTGCGGTGATACATTTGCGGTAAATAAATGTATTTCACGGTGAATTTTTCAAAGCCACTTTCTAGTACTGGTATTTTGTGTGATAGTTACCATTGGCACAAAATGGTTCTATTTAACTGTCAAAATCACCTTACTTTTTTGTTTTTTTTTGTAAAACCCACCTTTGAGGTATGTTTTTTTTCTTCATTTTGTGGTAATTTTTTGCCGTTTTGGCGGAAAAGGGCTGTATTTCAAGAGATGTCAAAGCAACCTTGCTTTTTGAGATATATTTCTACCATACTGTGTGAAGAAATAGTATTTCCAAGGTATGTAAGCAAACTTAATTGAATGTATATTGTGGCTTATTCTGCCAAAGCTACCTTCTATATGTGAAAGCCATTATGGTTGAAAGTATATTTTGGCATATTATGTAAAATCCACTTTGTCGAAGCAACCTTCTTTTAGAAGGTTGCTTCGACAGTGTCAAATTATCCTAAATGTAGTCAAAAACTAATTGTACGTTTTGGCTGTCAAAGCCTGTTTCAAAAGCAACATTAGTTGAATGCAAATTGTAGCGAATTCTGTCAAAGATACAATGTAAATATGTTTCATTGAATGTTAAAGCCATTAGTCTTTAAAGACTGATTATTCCTAAATGTAATCGAAGCCATGTTCTTACTTATTCATTGTTAGTTGAGGAAAAAAAAGCCATCCATTTCTTTTTTTTATGATTTCCTACAATATAAAGCCACTATATTTTGATCAAAGCCACCTCCTGTTCTTAAGATTAAATAGTTACGTTATAGACGAAAACAAATCTATAAACAAGGTGCCTCTTAAGGTACGTTCTTTAAAGGTTTCTTTTTGACTATAACGTAATTAATTAACCTTAAAAAGTCATGCTATTGTTTGTTCAATGTCGAGGTGATAAAGGCATTTTGTGTTAAAACCAATTTTTAAAAGCATATTTTAAAGCATGTTTTTCTTTTTTGTTTAAAAGCCACTATTGGTAGAAAATGGTTGTATTTCAAGCAATGACAAAACTATTTTAGAATTTTTTTTGGCAAACGCACTCTAAGCAGTAAACGGTATATCTTTTTCCTTTTCGTGTTAAAGTAATTTTTTGCGTAGTTTTTCTTCTCCAGTGTATTTAACGAGGTTTCCAAGCCTCCACAGTTTACCGAATATTTTTCGTCAATTTCTCTTAAAGTCATGGTTGTATCTAATGGCGTCAAAACCACCTTGTTTTATGTTTTATTTGTGGCATTTTGTGTCAATGGCTGTATTCTGTATATGGTTATATTTCAAGGGATGTGAAAGGCACCTTTGTATAGTGATATACTTTTTGCATTTTGTGTGAAACCTATTGTATTTTATCAAGTTCTTGATAATTCATTATAGGTTTAAGCGCGTTTTCTTGTGTCTAAAAGTACTGCTTGCATCAAAGCCACGCTCTTGGAAAGTATGTTATCAATTACAAATATTGTTAAATTTTGGCCTTTTTTTGAGATTCGCTGTATAAAAAATGGCTGTTTTTCAAAGCCGACTTTGGCAGAAAATATTTGGTAGTATTTCAAGTGATGTCAAAGCTCGTAAAAAGCTATTTTATCAAATAATTCAGAAAGAGTTAGAATTTAACTATTTGATTCGAGGAGTCGTTTGAGACACATGAAGGCTGAAATTTAGCCTTTACATAAATACCTTGAGGCTTTTTCAAAAAGTTGAAATAATTAAGATGAAATATTGCTAAATATAATCAAATAAATAAATAAACAAACTTCCAACAATATTTGGCAATATTTGGCTAGTTTGACACGTAGTAGTTGAAAACATATATTGGCCGAAATATAGCTATAACAAAATTGGCTTTCCTACGTCCATATTGAAGTCAATGAAAAGAAAATGAGTGGTTTTTACACCTTTGAGTCTGAAAGGATATCTTTAATGGTTCAAACATAATTTGGTCGAGACAGCCAACACAAAATTGGCTTTGTTTTTGAAAATAACAATAAGAATGAGTGGCTTTTACACCTGTTTGAAGGAAGCATGCTGAAATGTACTGATTCCATAAGTGGCTTACACGCTTAGTCGACAAAGCTTGACAAAATAAAATGTCTTGAAAGAAAATGACTTTTGCACAGAATGCCAAAAATATAGATTCAACTAAGGAGGCTTTGAAACTGCTCGAAATAACGGAAATTTTCTCTAACAGGTGATCAACACAAAACGGAAAAAATTTCAAATCAAATTAAAGAAAATAAAAATTCACCAAGATGGCTTTGAAATACAGCTAACATTCCACAATTCCTAATATAAAGGTAAGTAAAACGTGGCTTTGATGCAAGGAGTGCTTTCAGACAATAATGTTGACAGAAATTATATAGTTGTATGAACATGACATATTTATGACTGCATTTAAGGTTAATAAGACATGTAGTCAAAAACAAACCTTTAAAGAAGGTGGCATTGATGCAAGGGTAGGTTTGAGTCAGATTCTGACTTTTCCTGAATATCAGCTGTTTTTCAGGCATATACCTTGATTGAAAGTATTTTCTTGGCATTTTGTGTCATAAGATAGCTGAAAGTCAACAATTATCATCTCAATATTGAATGAATTAGTGAGAGAGTAAGATAAAATGTAACTATTATATGGGTGGCTTTCGCACCAAACTTTCCAGATTAGTTGAACTTATATTTTGCACAGGTTTCTGAAACGTACTGATTACATATGTGGCTTAGACACTTAAATTTCTAATAAACTATGAAGGGCATTTTTTACTTGTGGTGGTTCTGACACAAAATACCACAAATATACCATAAAACCAAGGTGGCTTTGACAAATTAGATACAAATATTTTCTTTCTAGTGTGGCTTTGACAAATTAGATACAAATATTTTCCTTCTAGGGTGGCTTTGACACAAAATGCCAATAGTATACACCGATTGCTGAAACATACTAAAAACATAGGTGGCATGACATTTTACAACATTTAGACTCTATGAAATCGATTAATTAATGTTATTTTTACAAAATAATACGATGACTTTTACATAGTATTTTGACACAAAATACCAATAATATGTAAACCAAAAGGTTTTGACACCTGGACATTTATATAAAGTGCCAAAAATATAGGTTCAACAAAGATTGCTTTGAAATAAAACCATTTCTTGCTTCGGTTGGCTTCGACACAAAATCGAGAAAAATATATAACTAGATAATGTTAACATGAAATAATGAAAACATGCTATTTTATTGTTTCTTTTGCATTTGTGTCTAAGTAGATTTTGGCATACTACTTGAAATACTCTTTGTCAAAGCAACCTTCTTTTATCGACTTTGGAGTGTTAAATTATCCTAAGTGTTGGCTGTCAAAGTCTGTTTCAAAAGATACAATGTAGATATATTTCATTCAATGTTAAAGCTATTCGTCCTACTCTGTGAAAGCAATCTTTCTAAATACAGTCAAGGTCATATTCAAATTGGAGGCATCTAAGCAACGTATGTAATAGGTACATTTCAAGAAAAGCCATCCATTTTTTTATCATTTTCTTCAATATAGAGGTGCCAAATGCAAGTATGTGGATACTATATTTTAAACAAGGTGCCTCTGAAGGCACCTTCAAATAGTGTTATTGCCTCTCAATTGAGTGCATGTGTCTACTATATTTTAACAAGGTTCCTCTGAAGGCACCTTCAAATAGTGTTATTGCCTCTCAATTGAGTGCATTTTTCTGGCATTTTGTATTAAAACCAACTTTGATTGTATTCCAAAAGGTTTGAAAGCCCCCTTTTTTTTTAAAGCACATTTTTCTATTTTGCATAAAAGCCACCATTTCAAACAATATCAAAGCTATTTCAGAAATTTTGTGGCAAACGCACTCTAAGCAGTAAACGGTATATCTTTTTTACATTTTGTGTTAAATTTTTTGCGTAGTATTTTTTAAGTTGAATTTAACGAGGTTTCCAAACCTCCACAGTTTACCGAATATTTCTCGTTATTTTGTGTCAAAGCCATGGTTGCATCTAACGGCGCCAAAAGAGCAATTGGAGGAAACGGTTATATTTAAAGTTGAATCAGTCAGTTGCATTTATGGCATTTTTTGTCTTGGCTATGGCTATATTTCAAAAGGCACCTTTGTATAGTGATATAGTTTTTGCATTTTATTCTAAGGCATTTTTTCAGCATTCTCAAGAAAAGCCCTCCATTTGTATAACATCGAAGCACCTATTTAATTGTTAGAATTCATTTTTTTTTTCTATAAAAGCACTGATTACATCACAAATTTTGAATTTTTTTGATAGTCCCTGTATGGCTGTTTTTCAAAGCCGACTTAGGCAGAAAATGATAATATTTTAAGAGGTGTCAAAGCTCGAAAAACAGCTATTTTATCAAATACTTCAGAGAAGAGTTAGAATTTGACTATTTGATGCGCGAAGTCGTTTGAGATACATAAAGGCTAAAATTTGTGGTTCCTGGAAAAATGAGTGGCTTTTTCAAAAAGTTGAAATAATCAAGATGAAATAATACTAAAAATAATCAGATAACTAAGTAACTAAACTTCCAACAAAGTAGTAATTTGGACAATATTTTACTAGTTAGACACGTAGTAGCTGAAAACATAAGTTGGCCGAAATATAGCTACGTCGATATAGAGGACAAAGAAAAGAAAATACCGATCGTATTTATGGTCCTTAAAGCTGGGTGTATCAGTTATTTGGTCCTAACAACACTATATATGTTGGGTTATAAGGCCCTACCCAAACAAGACAGCTTAAATATACCTAAAAGCAAGGTCTGTTTGACACCACTTGAAATATATTAAAAAATGGCTTTGGCACCTTGCCAAAAACATACATCCAACCAAGGTGGCTTTGGAACTACTCGAAATAACGCAATTTTCTCTAACAGGTGACCAACACAAAACGGAAAAAGTGTCGAAAGAAAATGCAAAAAAAAAAAAAAGAATAAATAAATACACCAAGGTGGCTTTGGCATACGTGACTTTGATCCAAGGAGTGTTTTCAGACAGCAGCTATACAGTTGTATGAACATGACATATTTATGACTATATTTAATGTTAATTAAACACGTTGTAGTCGAAAGCATAACTTTAAAGAAGGTGGCACTTTACAACATTTAGACTCTTTCAAATCGATTAAAGAATGCTATTTTCATAAAATAAGACCATAACTTTTACATAGTATACCAAACATTGAATTTTTAATAATAATAATAAGCGAAAATGATGATAAACCACAATAATAAGCCAAAAAATATATTCAACCAAATTGGCATTGAAATACTATTTCTTCTGAGGGTGGCTTTGACACAATAACGACTAAAATTATACGTGAAAGCAAAGTTTCTTTCATAACTTGAAATACAACCAAAAATAACACAAAATTCACACAAAATGAGAAAAAAGTTCTACAATTGTGGCTTTGACACTGCTGGA
>JAUUDY010531853.1:0-10474 GCA_032361765.1 Panulirus inflatus | reverse complement strand
AGCCAAGAGAACCTCACACGGTGAGCGGGGCACACGGAGCACAGCGCCATCAAAGGTGAGGATCTCTGTGTCACCACCGACCATGGCTGTGCCGCTGAAGGGCGGCAGCTGGTCTTTGACACGGCGGGAGAGCAAGTTATTATACGCCCACTCCATGTTCTTCACTGGGGTGGGAAGCAACTGCCAAAGAATGGAGGACGGATTTCCAAACCAATTCCACGGGTGTTGTGCTATATCCAGTAGGATCTGAGTCAATGAATAGACAGGTTTGGGAAGAGGGATTTTCATAACAAAATGATCCCCTTCATTCTTCCAGTGGGCAGATACGGCGTCTTGAACCAGCTTACTGAAGTATCCCTCGTCCGCCTGGGGAAGGTAGAAAGAAAAAGGCATCATCTCTGCACTTTATACATAATGGATTGATTCAGTAATCGTCTTCACTTTATTCTCAGATCCGTTGTGAACCACAGGCGAGAAACTTATCTTCCATAGGACACAGTCTGGTCTTTGAAACAGGAAAGCATTGCACCCCAACCCATCCCTCCCGACACACACAGTATTGACCAAAAACAGAGACTAGTTCAAAAGGGATAGAATCGGGGGTTGACATTAGGGCGTCTGGTCCAGTAGGCCCTATTGACTGCCACATTAGGGAAGGGAAAAATCTACATATTTCCTCCAGTGGACAGGACCAAGTCAGGCTCTGTGTGACTTTCTTTATTAGTGGGGGATGTGGGATGATGGTTGGCTCTTATCCCCAGAAATAAGAATTCCATAAAACATTCCCAGTTGGTAGAGCAACACTTCAGGACTTCGTGGACAAGTCACTGCAAAAGTAAGAACGTTGATATAGCGAGAGTAGTGCATAGAAGTAAGTCGCTGACGATTTATTGTGGACTGGGAGAAGAATGTATTGGAGCCAAAGAGGAAAAGATCAAGAAGGATAAGACACCTGTTGACATACGAGACCACAGACTTACCAACTGCAGATTTTCATGTATATTTTTCGTTATCAACCAAGTTATTTTTCACGGATTGTATTAAGAATATTCTTGTATAACACTGCTAAATGTATGTGGTCGGTGATGAAGAGTCGTGAATGAAGATGAATGAGAACCGACCTCTCCCATCCCCGCCTTTACCTTCATGGTTCGCTGTAGTAATGACAAATAACAACAGTGGCTACTCACACTGGTGAAGTGTTCTCTGATCCAGTGGATGATATTCTCCACCACTGGAATCCTCATTATCATCTGCTGGATCATCTCCAGGTCATCCTCCAGTGTGAACCAGACTTTGTTCAGGAACTGGACGATGGCCTCGAACTCCTCAGGATACGCAGCCTTTAGGGACTCGATCTCGTTCGCGGCCAACGTAACGATCCTCGATTGATTCAGTCGTTCTTGCGCTCTCCACAATGTGTCGTGAATCCCGATAGTCTCCTCCATCCAGTGTACGATCTTCCATAAGCCTGGTAATAGTATACAGAAAATTCTACTGTTATAATCTGGTTGCATCCAAAATATATATGCATATGTAAACAAAAAAGAATAGGTACTTGTACCAGAAGACTGTTTCTTCATGTCCATATCATGGAAACATATCTTGTTAGGCTGCTGCGCATCAATAACTTACCATCACTGATCAGATCAACAAGTCCATTAAAGTAACCCTCCGAACCCTCGAGGCTGGGAAGGTTCCGCCCGATGTGTTGATGAGCTGCCGATAATCTGTTGTAAAGATGTGTAACATAGGGCCATGAAGACGGCCCAGAATGGTTCATAACACCGTACTGACCGCCAGTAACATCATGGATCAGTTCTTGGTAGATATTTGACAGTTCTTGTACAACATCCTGCCTGGCCTGGACCAGCTCAGAGGTCGGGGGGTGAATTCCTTGAAGCTGAACTTCTTGTTGCAGGTTGGCAAAGACACTGCTCACCCACATGTAGGTAAAATCTACCACTTTCCTCCACTCTTTCCTCACAGCTTCCTGGAAATACCGGTATCATGAAGTCCCGAGAGAGAGAGAGAGAGAGAGAGAGAAGACTGAACACCGTATTACTTTTTTAAAAGTGAAGTTGTTTCAGTGACCGAAAACGAAAAGTTGTGAAAGCATTGATCCATAATGGACCAACCTATAAACCACTGTGGGCACCGATGTACAGACTGCAATGCTGTGAGTAACGTTCATTGTCTTACCTTAATGTTCTCCATTTCCTCACGTCCACGGATGACGTCAACCACGAGCAAGTTGGGGTTGACTAGATGAACGCGACCCTTGGCAAGTTTCTGGTTCCTCTCAGATACGCTGACCTCAACACTGGTAGGATGTTTGTGGTCGAGCTCTAATTTGAACTGCTTCTCACTTCCTTGTTTCTTGATGATCAGCTGGGTGATGGCTTGGTCACACAGTCTTGACTGAATAACGTAAGGAGGCAAGACTTCATTGCGAATCAAGGCGTCCGTTTCCCAGCCATGGCACTCTGCCGCTTCCTGTGGCTTCAGCCAAGCAGACATGTCCACCACGGTTCTGTCCAGAGCTGTCATGGTGAAAACTACTTTTGCTTCTCGACTAGAGCTTTGGTTGTACTTGGAGATTATCTGGACGATTTTCGGTGAAGTTGGCGTTTTCTTCAACTGTACGTCGAGGTCGAATTTATGTGATGAGAGGGCAGACACTATTACGATGGTCGGGCTCACCTTCACCATCTGTAACAAAGTACATGACATTAGTATATCTTGGAAGGAAACTGGACTTAGTGCTACACATATTACATTTCTTCATCGATGCCCAATTAGTGATTGGGAGGTGCTGGAAAAGAGGTTTGTCAGTCTACTTACCCTTGTCTTCAGGGTTCCCTCAGTCTTGATGGAGTTGTCAGGGTTCCTCCTTGACTGAAATTCTCCCGTTATTTTATCTGCTACCTCGGGGAAGAGATCCAGCTCAAATTTGCCATTCACGTTGTCTCCATTCACCGCGTACTGAACCTGACCTTGCAAGTCTTTGGTCAGTCTTGGGTGGCGAACGTGGCCCTGATATGTCGACTGCTGATGCCAGTAACTGTAAGAGGACTGAAGACCGACCTCGTATTTGGCCTCACTCGAATTCAAGTTGGGGTAGAACGTGAGACTCGCCTGCGTGGGAGAGTACACAGCCTCAGCCTGCACGGTGCGGGACGGGTACTGGAGCAGCACAGAGTAGGTGGAGGGTGAGGGCTTCTGGTACTGGAAGTTGTACTGACCCCTCACGCGCTGGTGGCTTGGAATGGCGGAGATATCGTGCCGTCCATGTGATGCCAGCTTATGTACAGCTTGCAAGAAAGTATCAATGGCTCCCACATCTACAGCTGAGGCGAGAGAGCTAATGCCTCCCTGAGGGTAAACCTTTATGTGGCCTTTGAACATGTTGGTGGGATTCTCAACGCCAGTATTGGCCTCAATTTTGTGTGAGTTCACTTCACTGACGGCTGAGAGATGCGCATGAAGAGGCTTCTCCAAGACAGGAGATGTTACCGTCGCCTGTAAACAAAGAAAATGTTACGCCATGATCCTCCCAGATTACATTGCTTGTACAAACCATCATCTTATATTGTACGTTATCCTCCCAGATTACATTGCTTGTACAAACCATCATCTTAGATTGTACGTTATCCTCCCAGATTACATTGATTGTACAAACCATCATCTTAGATTGTAAGTTATCCTCCCAGATTACATTGCTTGTACAAACCATCATCTTATATTGTACGTTATCCTCCCAGATTACATTTCTTGTACAAACCATCATCTTAGATTGTAAGTTATTCTCAATTTCCTGAACTACATTGTAAAGAGACTGTGCTGGATAGATTAGCAGTGACTACTTACGAGAATATGTACTTATGTACGAGGTAACCAAGTTTGTATATGGATATCCCCCTTCACAACCCCAGCTAATTGTACAGTACATTGTACCTGCTCTCGGCAAAACTCATAACCTCACATAGCTTTACGGAAAGACGATATACCTGATAATGTTTTTCCCGTTTTCCCTGTGAATTCATGTGCTTCACTTCCGTGCGCACTGATGTCTCCCGCCCTCTAGGTGGTGTGAAGACAACGTGATGAGTATTCTTGAAGCTATAAGGATCACCAAGCCTTTCCCAGTCCGTGGTACTATCGACCTTGTACGTCTTGTTCTCTAAGGTCTTGTAGTGAGTGTTGACGGTTACTCTGGTGTTGGAAGACTGATGTTGTATGTTGGATCTCGTCTCCAGAGCCAAGGTCTTCTGAGAAGGTGTCCTGACGAGGAACTTAAATCCATTTTCACCACCGCCGTTGATCAGAAGATTTGATGCTTCGGCGTCTAAGTCCGCCTCGTAGGTTTCATTCAGGTATTTAAGTGTGCCGCTGTGGAGGAAGATGGGAATATAAGATCCATAAAGAACTTTAGCATTAAGAAGGTAACGTTCATCATCCACATATGAAGCAAAGATGGAGGATTACTTTCGCTATGATTACCACAACTGACATCATATAGAAACAATCATTTTCAAATACGAAAATTACGTCCATATCTTTTCATAATTACGTTACGCACGAATTAGTAAATAATGAAAATCTTACCGTAAGTAGGCATTTCCTGGGTACCTAGGTTCATGCTTCATGTGGGCGTCAATGGCAACCTTTCTATCTTCACGATCAGCATCCCAGGCCAAGTTGACCTTCCACTCATGATTGTCCAAGTCGATGTCAGTGTAACCCTTCACCCTGAGAGCCCTCGAGCTCTGTGGTAGCAGGTGACTGTTGAGGGTCACGTGGACGTTCCTCTCGGCCAGGATGTTAAGGTCCTTCTCTATCACGTGAGGGATGACGAGATTGAGAGCAACATTAGGCACGTAGGAGCCAGAGGGTTTCTTGTTCCAGTTGAGGGCAAAGATTCGTTCCTGATTTTGAACGTCGAAGGACACGATTTGTTCGTTGTTGGCCAGACTGACAGAAGACGATAACTTGTAGGGGTTACCGGCTAGGAAGGCCAAGTTCATATCACTCTTGATCTTATGTGATTCTGGCGTAATGGCCGCCTGGAGTTGTCCACTGACGTGGAGAATATTTCGGTCCCCATGTTTCAGGCCAGCCTCACCCACGTACTTGTTTCGTTCCTTCCCCAAAATCCCCTTGAACTCGACGCGTCTCATATACTCCGGCCACTCCGCCTGGGAAAGACAGGAAGATGTTCATCATCAACAACAGATCGTGCTATATTAAAGGATCAAAACAGAAATTAGAATTATGGCGCAAGTAATGCACAGACTTACTGAAGTCCTCAATTCCACGACGGATTCGTGCCATGATGAGGAAGACACACGCGTCTGCTGGTCTTGTGCCCTCTGGCACTAGCATTCATCACGTCACGTTAGGTTCTTAGTCGTTCATAACTTACCCGTAAGGTGGCTGTGTACAGAGGCAGTTGGTGATCGAGAGCGGCTTCCAGCTCAACGATATTGCGGCCAGAGAGAGATAGCGTCTGGGACGTCTCCCTCTTCCCATAACGATGATTCGCCTCATGGTGGGCCTTCCAGTGCAAGTTGCCGATCTTCACTGAAATATAATCCCACATTAGCATGCAGACTTGATGGATGAACCTCACGACAGTCGACAGTGTTTGCCTCACACTTCCAGGCTGAAATAACCTGAGCTACGAGTCACTTTTGCTGATCCGACCAGATCTGAGACTCCCATTGACCTCAGCGAGTCAGGACGTCACCACTGACTATACTTGGATAAATTGAGTCACTGATAGACGGTCAGCACTGGGACCTGAGCTACCAGCAGACAGAAAACATCGTGTGATTTTGTCCCAGAGATGGTAAGAAAGAAAGTCAGATCTGACTAAAATGATCCAAGTGGAAGCAAACTTAAATGATGATCTGTTTGTATATTCCATAGCTGCTCTGTGTCTCTCTATATATGACACATACGTGTTGCAGTTTGATAGGTGATATTAAATGACAGTAATATTGCCTTCCGGCGATTGTGCAATTGATTTCTCATTAAAGAATTGTCGTAAAATATTTGTAAACAATGAATTAGTGTAGGAATTATGCCACATTACGCACCTGTAGCAGTGTTCGAGATACCATTCTGGTCGTGTCTTTGTTTATATCCAAGAAGAAGCACATCATCACTTTGAGCTGGTTTGTAGGAGAGTAGGTGATGAACCTCGCCAGCCTCTGCTTTGTGGACGATGGTCATGTTCCGGCCTCCAACACCAGCGTTGAACTCAAACTTCTGCACATTTTTGGGGACAGGGAACGTGTGGTATGGTGTGTAGTGCAAGTCCGTCTCAACTGTCAAGAGATAAAGACATCATCAATCCCGTTTGTTAGATCCACAACTCAATGTTGTTAAGCTGAAATATTACCAAATGAAATTAGGTTTTTACATTTCACAAATCATGAATGAATACGCACTGTAAACTCTAGTTAATACAATCATAATAAGCTTTACATATAAAAGTTAAACAGCTAAAGCCACTGTATTTACCTTCCAGATTCAAAGGTAAGTAATCTCTCAGAGCGTTCCTCGTCCTCGCATAAGCCTCGGCATAAACCTGGGAACCTCTGCCTTTCTCGACATACTTGCCCTCAATGATGGGTGAAGCAGGATCGAAGTGTCTTGAGTTACTGGTATAAACACTGAGGGAATACCCCCTCTCGTTTATTCCTGATGTTGGCTGGAAGTGAACCTTGAGTCCTTTGGAGATTCTCGCCTCATTCAACCTGAGGTCAAGGTAAGTCTCAGAGCTCTTATGTTCCTTGTAGAGAATACTCGCGTTTGCATGGCTACTGACGGAGGGAGAGTAGACGTTGGCCGACGCACTGGAGGAGTCCTCTCGGTGGTGGAGGGCAAGAACAATTCCACTCTTCCTGGGTATACTTGATCCCACCACTTCCGTGTGCACTGCCAACACTTTCCTCTCTCCTTCATTCTCAATGGCTGCTCTCACGCCCAACGCCCTAATATTAGGCTCAGCTTTCTCCAAGTTTAATTTGATAACAGCCGGCTGACCCAGCGGTAAAGAGTTACTGCGGACGACATCTGGTATGTTCATATCCAAGCAGAGCTTGAGGCCCAGAGCTGCTTGAAGACTGTCGATACATGAGTATTTATGAGTCCTGATGTCCCTCATGTATCTAGGAGTGATTCTCTCCTCTGGGTTTCCTCTCACGCTCCTCATGAGGTATGATTGGCCCCTGACACTAACAAGGTCCTTGATGGGCGGATACTCCCACTCAAGTTCCACTTCCTTATCTCCCATGGCATTGACGTTGACTGATGCACCACTACTGCTGGATACGGTACTGTTCATCTTGATGCCCGTCTTGCTCAGGAAGTTTCCATACCCGATGAAGGCCACTGTTTCAACAGACACACCTGGGATGATCTTAAAACGACGGCCGCTATTTCGTTCGTTGGGGATTTGCATCTGTAAGCCAACGACAGCAGTTCCCTCCAGCTGAAGTTTCAGTGGTGTACCGTGGATAGTGGGGATGGAGTAGTCAAGGTACAGTTGGGCAGCCCGTACGGTGTCGTGCTCCAAGTTCTGGATATAGTGTTGAAGTTGATCGTAGTAAGACGATAAGGTTTCAGCTACCTTCTCAGCACTAAGATCCTTTGTGTCCCAGGGTAATGCGGCGAAAAATATCTCCTGACCCAAGAAACGAGCGAAAATATCAGCCTGGAATGACCTTGGAGTCTCGCTGCCGTAATTCTTGCCTAAGAAATTGAAAATGCTCTGGAAGTCGATGGATCGTTTTTGTCTCATTTCGTTCTGGACGTGTCCAATGATCTTGGTTCCTACCTCTTGAACAAATCGGATGACGTCATTGAAGATTGTACTGTAGTCGGAATTTTTGAAGTAACCTTCAGGTCCAAAGATTTCTCTGATGATTGGATCCAGACCTTCAAGCCTTGCACCAACCTCTCCTATGTTGATTGGTTGCCCTTGTAAGGCTGCAGTTAGATTGAAGTCAACGGCTCGAGGAAGATATGATCCAGGGGCGTAGATGATATTAGACTCCATTTCGGCGCCAACACCGAAAGATTGGTTGAAGTAAGAGAGGTCTATGTTGCGAGAATATCTTCTGATGTCTTTTGAAAAGTTTGTGGGCAGCTGAGTATTTGCCAAGAGCTGTCGGAGATATTCCTTGTGGGGTGCGTTGGTCTCCTGCAGATTCACCAGGTGACTCAAGATGAAGCCACGCACTGAAATTAGAACCCAAGAATTAATGTCGTCATTCCCTCAGCAAATTGATCGCTAAGTCGACGTAAGTCATTCCCTCAGCAACTTGACCGCTAAGTCGACGTAAGTTATTGTGTTGTAATGATGATCTCTGAACACCGATCCAACTGAGAACAAGAACCAAATGATTTTACCAAAACTGTAAACAGAAATGTGATTAACCTTGAGTGTTACGTTCCTGGGAGATCTTGGCCACGATGTTGTTCAGGTCCTTCTGCTGAGCACAGGGAATAGCCGTGAGGTAGGATGCAATACTAACTTCTGTGTTCCCATCACCAGCCATTGCCACACTAACGAGCCTTTCGGTTATCTGTGGAGAAGATTTTATGAGAAATATTTGTTGTTATCTGAGGAGATTTTGTGAGAAGTATTTGTTGTTATCTGAGGAGATTTTGTGAGAAATCTATGTTGTGTGAAACTGAAGATTTAAGTACAATATACTCCTATATCTGAAGCTTAAGTTACAGGTAATGCTTACAGTGTAAGTTACAGGTAATACTTACATTGTAAGTTACAGCTAATAATTACAGTGTAAGTTACAGGTAATACTTACAGCGCTGTTGCATTTTGCTTGTCTGAATGCTTGTGCTGCTGCCACTCGGATGTTGGTCTTTACATTTCCTTTCTCTAGACAATCAAAGACAGACTTGGATGCCTCATCGGTCATGACGCCCATGTTACCCAACGCCTTAAGGACCGTCAGGGCTGACATTTGCCTCTGTGGATCGCTTGAGGGAGAACATACGTCATTAAGATGGCTACTTAAGGCAACAGCCAATTCCTGAACTGGTGGTTGTGTAGAACAATCGGGATGGTGGCGGCAGTACTTGTTGACCATGGAGGCAGCAGCCAAGGTGGGTAGTGGAATAGGTTCAGGCAACTGGAACAGTGGCTTGAGTTCCTTTATGGCATGGATGCACGGACGAGGGTAGAGGTAGAGAGCTGCCGCGTAGAGGACAGAGCGAACACCTGTGGCCTCGCCATTCTTCAGCTTGTCCACAATGATCTTTACGGCACCAGGTTTGGGCACGAAGGCCACAATATCGAGGAAGAGGTCCTTAAGTTTCTCGATGTTTGCACAGTTCCCGTAGCCGCCAGCGCTGATCTTTTCCAGAACTTTCACCGCAGCGTCCTCAGGCATCCGCCGCAAGAGCCGCACAGCCTTGGCTACCGCAGATGCGGCGTCAGGCATGATGTAATCCTTCGTTTTCTCGCAGATCTCCCTCATGGCGTGGTCGATCTCCTCCTCCGTGGGCTGGTCGGCCTTCGGCACGTCGTGTTCGTAGAGGAGACTCCTGTGATTCTGGGCGGTGCTGGCGGGGATAATGTAGTGGCTGGCGTCAGCTTGTAGTCGGGATGAGTCGGGCTGGTATTGTAGCGTGGATTCCTGTATGGCCACCACATACTTGTAGGCCCCATAGTTGGGTCGGATGACATTCTTATCCCTGCAGACGATGCGCATGTAGATCCCGTGGTGTATTTCTTGTTCGCATACCGTCTTGCCTTCCTGGACGGGCAGAGGACCTTGGAGCCAAAGGACGGGGGTCTCAGCTTGGTTGAGGAAATGTTCCTGACACATCTTGTGGTTCTTCACCTTCAGGATTTTCTTCTTGTCTCCTTCACTTTCCACTGTGTACTCCGTCTTGCACTTGCCTACCACGTCAGTCTGGCAAGATACAAACATGAGAAAATTTGTCTAACGTGAAAACAGCTTGATAACACAAGTATATGGATGAAGGCAAGCAAGTATGAATATGCACATGTGTATATATGAACATATCTGTGTATGTGTATGTATATGTGTATATGTTGGTGTTTGTTGGGTGTCTGTCTGTATGTTTGTCTGCTTGCATTTGTGGGGTGTGTTCTCTTCTTATGTTTGTATGCAGTATATCCATATATGTGCGTTTGTGTGCTTAAGATGCTTTTTATTGTGTTTATGGTTTGTGTCTTTATTGTGTGAGTGTGTACGTGTGTGTGTGTGTGTGTGTGTGTGTGTGTGTACTATGATAATGATAGTAATAATAATATGAAGGTAATGATATACATAGGAACGATAATAATAATAATAATAATAATAATAATAATAATAATAATAATAATAATAATAATAATAATAATATATTATCATTATCATTATTATTATTATTATTACTATAACTATTACTATTATTATTATTATTATTA
>JAUUDY010531742.1:0-10475 GCA_032361765.1 Panulirus inflatus | reverse complement strand
AGGTCAATGTGTGTGTGTGATTGCATTCATGAATTAATAAATTGTTAGATAACTGTTTTACTGGACTTTGGCAGCCAGTCGGCTGAGAATACACAGTTGAGGTTATTACAGATATTATAGACCTGGAAGGTCACGATAGTTACTTGTCAACGAATCACGCAAGAGCTTAAGGTGAGGTGGTATATTCCCACAACTTAGACGTCTATACGTAACAAACACTGAGGAGTATCCCACATATAACCCTGCATGGTAACCTATTCACATTGGCACCTTATACATACGCCAAACTTTTTATGTCTACCACTTAGAAAATAGAAATATGACAGGGATTGTTTTTAAAACGCCTACCTACCCTATCCCAAGCGGGTTGAAGATCGCACCAAATGCAATTCTTATCCGACTAGGCGATTTTCTGTACATCTGTGTCTAAATTTAGACATGAGCGAGTCAGTGATTGGAAATATAATCAACAATGAATGTTGCAAAAAGGGGAGAAAAAAAAAGGATTCATCTTTTTATGCCTCTTGACCTCATCATACTGATGTGTGTATGACCTTGCGTCTCGTATCTAAGAAGGCCTAGTCAAGACCTCACCAAGCCAAGACCTGTTTTATGTCACAGTGACCTACTGAATCGGCAAGCATGACACCCATGACATGTCTTTCTTTGCTGACAGTGACCCAAGACACCAGACCAATGACTACTGAAGTGGCATTGTTGTATGACCTGCGGTGATTGACAGTGACCTGATATGGATGGCATTAGCTCATTACCTGTTAAGATAGCAGTGGTTCATGACCTGGTGGCTAGGGAGACACTAAACCTGTGACCTGAGTGGCGTGGTACTGACCCTCGAAGTTAGATGAGGGTTGGGAAGGGGAGGTAGTGCCATCATAGGGGGTGGGAGGAGGTGGGTGTTGGAGAGGTGGGGGTGTGGGGGAAGGTGAGGAGGAGGAGGGGGCGGTGGTGTTGACCTGGCTGCTGCTGACACTGACCTGTGACTGTGGGCGGCGGGGAGTCTGAGTTGACGAGAGAGGAGATGGAGAAGACAGAGGGGGCGCTACGCCCCCCACTGCTCATGATGCTGCTGTTGTTGGTGCCGCTGCCGCTGATGTTGCTGGTGGTAGTGACGCTGCTGAGACCTCCGCTACTGCTGGTGGAGGAGGGGTTGCTGCCCCCCACCAGGTTGGGCACCTCCATCATGGCACTGTGTTGAGTGGAGGAGGGCCACGCCCACTGTGGCGGCCTCACGCACTCTCCACACACCACAGTCCTGGGCTGGGCGGTGTAGAGTGGACCACTGAGCACGTGGTGGGGGTGTTTGGCAGATGATGCCGCGGTAGCACGTGGAGGACTGGACGTGTGCACTCAGGAACACGTGTATTCAGTAGGGTCACCGAGAACACGTGTACTTCGTAGGACCACCGGTAACACGTGCAGGCATTAGAACCAACCACCAGTCACTCAAAGCGCGTCGTCGGGGCCGCTCGGAACCACGTGCACGGAGTCGGTTCGCTCGGGAAACGCGTGCACGCGCTGGAGCCGCTGAGAACACGTGCCCGTTCTTGATACGGTGCCGCCCCCCTCTCAACACTCGCAGGCCCCGCGCGTCGCCGCCACACCGTAATTGCAGGGCATCAACTGACGAGGAGACTCCGGCACGGCGCCCGCTACCTGATGGGCGGAGTCTGCCAAGCGTCCAGGCCACCACACGCCCCCACGCTCACCTCCACGCGGGTATTAAAGAAATCGCAGTTTTCGCCAGTGGACTCCGGCCATGGCGTTCAAGAGGGATGTGGCGGCGAAAGACGGAGGTGCCCGGCGAAGCGAGCGGACGTCGGCGCAGCGGGAGACGCGTCGAGATAGTCCCCCCACGCAACTCTTACAGCTCCGCGAGCGACGGTATGCCAGCGTTTAATATCACAGCGCCGCGTTCATTACCGCGGAAAGGGAGGGAGGGGGAGGGGGAGTTGGGTGTGGGTTGGGTGTAGGTTGTAATAACTAGTGCGGTGACCATCAGTGGCGGCATCCTCGGCAGGTCTGCGTCGCTCCTCGCTGACCGCAGATAAGCCTCAGATATCTTGCCGTATTTTTGATTGCTGCATTAATTGGACAAGCACCTTGCGGTGGGTATTGGCCGCGGCTGCGGTTACAGGGGGATCTTGAGCGCAGGTGGTGGCAGGTGGGGTGTGGATGCGGGCCAATAGGCTGCAGCTGCGGGGCGGGGGTGCAGTGGGCGGAACAGCGTGTCCGTGTGTCAGCGGCGCCGCGTCCATTACCGGGTGATTGATGGTCCTCAGCGTCAGCCAATGAGCGGTCAGTGTGCACTCGTCCCGCCCCCATCCCCGCGCAGGTCCCGCCTTCGTCCCGCCCATCCCCTGCTGACCACCCACCTATGTCCGCCTGAGTGAACACCTGCCCGCTCAGGTAATTGATTCTTCGTATCACTGTGGCATTTAGATTAGGGAATTTAATCTGACTTGATATCGAGAGCGAGCACTTCAATTACCAGCAGCCGAGAGGCACCGTCCGGCCCTCCACGCCGACGATTCGCACTGGCCCCTTCCTTCCATCCCTCCTCCTCCTCCTCCTCCTCCTCCAGTGTTTTGCATACGAAGGCGGCGTCGTCTTTCACCAACTTATAATCACCGTGCGTAAGTGATTCTTAATAGGCTAATTCAGAATTTACCAGGGCTCGAGTGGATTTGATAATAATACCCCCCCTTGGACTAATCTGCTATGACCGCTTCGAGGCTAATAAGGGCTGTGAAATGTCAATTAATGAATGGTTTACAGATAAGGTGATATGTGATTACATGATAATGACAGAGGATACCCTGAAATGCTATGAGTTGGATGCTCGACCGAGAGTTTATTCCCACCCATGAGTTCCTCTGGGACGATCAGGTGTCGCAAGTCTAGCTTCAAGGACCGAACTGCTTCGTGTGACTATGGATCATGTCCCTCTGTGTGAAGTTACCAAAGGATAAGGACAACTGTCTAATGTATAATCTGGGATACGTCACAAAACAGCCCTGGTACGGTAGGATTCCGTTCTGGCACTGTGAAGCATGGCTGAGCAAGGCACCGCTGGGCATGGCTGCTCCCAGCATCGTAAGATACAGATGACTGTCACCGTGGGACACCTGCAACCCTGGCACTGCAAATTACACCCAATCCTGGCACTGCGGATTACACCCAACCCTAGCACTGCGGATTACAGCTGACCGTGGCACTGCAGGTCACAACTGATGCCAGTCTAAGCTGTATTCGCTGATAACATAATCTCACTCTTCCCTTGTTAGCCTGATAACCTTCGTCTCGTGTCATGATCGTGATTTAATAAAACAAAAATAAAGATCTGCTTTTATAAAACTGTTTTACACAACAGTAACCAGACGTGAGGAAAGTAATGAAAAATTATGAAGTGTCACAAACATATATGTAAAAGACCTGTAAATAGAATGGACTTATTTACAAGCCTCCTTAAACCATACGTATATATGAATAACTGTTTTCATAACCGTGTATTTCTATTCAACAGCCCATATGATGTGTTCAAAAGCGAAGTACTCAAGAAATGTATGGACATATGTCAACCTCATGTTAGATCTGAGATAGTATATTAGAATTATGACACTAATTCATTGAGACTGTGAGACTACATACTAGAAGTAAGATATGATGTGTACGATAGATGACAATGGGTTGGAAATATGGCTACGTGTTGGAAGTAGGTAACATAAGTTAGCAGATATGACTATGTGCTATGAGAATGAGACCACATGTCTTATATGTGACTAGATAGCATGAACCTGAAGGTTAATACCATGAGGCAATATCATGAAATTATGATACAATTTGCGAGAAATACGAGTCAGCAGGTCCCATACATAACAGTAAATCGTTCGAATGCCATCATATGATAAGAACATAACGTATGTTAAAACACGATAACTTGGGAACTTGTCGTGTTTCATTTTCCCCGTGGACTCATAGGAATATACTTGATCACGCGCAAAACTGTAATCCTTTCTAATATATATAAAACGAAATTCAAGATGGAGTGTTGAGGAGCAACAGGCATAAGAAGAGGCTGAATCCTAGAAAGAACGTATAGAACAGAAAGTTCCTGGCGATCCATACCGTAGCTTTAGTTTGAATAAACTGCATAAGCATTGAGTGGACAGGAAGGTGGGTACGGAATGGCGCAGACCTAATCAACTCCTGTAAGTGGTCCAGGACAGCTTGATGATCTGCCTTGAGGCTGTGTGAGGGAGTGTTAGGTACGGTGGGAGCCAAATAAAGTCACTGCGAAGACCGAGTCATGAGACTTACGGGTGTGAGGTGACTAATTAGTCCGTGGGGTAGGTTTCGCCATCGCCGCCACCACCGTCATTGACACGCTGGTGACCAGGAGACGCATCTGTCGTTCCCAAAACCCTCACCCCTCACTCTCTACTGCTCTTCTCCATTAAGAAGTTAACAAGTGGAAAACACGGCGTTGGGTGGACGGGGGAGGGTAATGACGCCCCTATGTAATTTATTGAGTATTCCTTCCATATCTTCTTGGAGTTTGTTAAATTGTTTAACGAAAAAGCTTCTTATCCTGCAAAGAAAGAGCTCCAACTATTCTGGAATTTAGACTTCTCATCCTGGAAAGAAGGAAAGTCAGAAGTTCTGGAATTTCCAGGAGGTCTGCCATCATATACATTGACTGGAGTATCGCCATGATGCAGGCGGGAAGAAGGCCAGCATACTCAATGCTTTTATACGTTGGCTCCTTCCCTGGGTACACCGTGGACGCTACAGCCACCTCGAGGCTGGCTGATGAGTTGTAGCATCCTGGGGCAGCAGTCAGTAGTGGTTCACCCCACCTGCCTTAGTCTGGTCGGCTACTGCTACCTCCGGTTTAAGGAAGCAGGATCATGTGAGACTCCGCGAAGTAGCGGCAACCTATTCTTTCTCGTACATTGACGAGAGATATGGATTGCTGACCAGCAGTCAGAGCAGGAGTCAGGGCAAGGGATCCACTTGCGGAACAGGCGTGAGGGCATATATGACATTCCCATAATGTGGTATAAGGGATCAGGTAGCTTTTCTCCCCATTCACTATAACTCGAATACGACACAAAGCCTCTCCGTCGACGTATAGCCTTCCAGTTTTGTGCAAGACTGTTGGATTCTTTATCATCTCGTTAGGGGTTAACCTTGGATACTGGGAAACGAAATAGTCCAGGAATTTTCAGTTCCTAGTGCAAGATTCCTTTATGCTGAGGAACAGAGAGGCAACTGCTATATATTTTTTCTAGCTTTTCAACAAGATTGTGATAACAGTGGGCGATGCTCACAGACGGGCATTTTAGTGCCAACTACTTGACAGGAAGCAGGAAGTGAGATCTCTGGGTAGTGCCATGAAAAATTGCATCCTACCGTTGTTGAGTCTGACAAAGATTAAGGTGGCATTTGTTGGATGGCTGAGCTTAACGGAGCGCCTCCTGACGATGAAGAGCACGATCATTATCGTGTCTCTCTCTCTCGATAAAGCTAAGAGCGACCCTCAGAAGGCAGCCACCTGGGGTTGGATCGCACCGGTTGCATTCTTCCGACCACAGGTGACCACGGAGCATCAATAGAGCGTTGTCGCTGGCACTGTCAGTTTCTCCGGGAGTTCCAGAATACATCAGTATGTATTCGAAGCGGGTTACTTCATCCATAGACTAAGGAGAGTGTGGAGACGTAGCAAATATCAGCAAATGGCAGCGGCAGTGGCGCCAGAAGCCACGCTCTTCATTACCATCGTCGGACACTTCGTTAGTCTGGTAGCTTAGACGTAAACCTCATTGATGTTACCCATGCTCTGTCCTCCAGCGGACGAGGTGAGGCTGATCTGCAACATATGGTATATGATGAAGTCTACTGACTCTCAACGTACTGGTGGTGGAGCGGGACGGTGCAGCGTGTCGAATGGCGGCACAAAGCCACGAACTGTGAGTGTGACTGCTGACCGTACACACCTTGTCCTTGCGGGAAGGAAGACGCACGTCTCCTGCCAATGGGTATAAAACCAAAACTAAGAGAGAGAGAAAAAAAGACAGACAGACAGAGAAGCCGTATTAGTGAGGAGTGCTCAGCGATTTTCAAGTCCCAGTGTGAGGGGGAATCATGTATGAACACAGTCAGAAACTGACGAATCCCGTAACTCAAGGGAACACCGCAAAGCAGGATAAACATATTTCTCATATAACACGTTTCTACATCACTACAAAACCTACGAGTTCACCGCATCATTTCACTGAGGTGATAACATTCAGAGTACGACTCCCTGAAACATCCAATGTCACAGAATCATACGACATGACATATAACGTAATGCGTCCATTGACTTGAACACATGTTGACCGAAACATCTGTCGTGTTTTCGTGCGTTTGAACTTTTCAAAAGCAGTAGAATCCTGTTAACGCAAAGTACCAATATGGCTTTTGCTAAATAAAAGAATTGGATTCATAAGAGTAATTGAGAAACATTTGTTAATGATTGGCCTTTGAGTGATGAATCCCCGCCTCAAGTGAAATACAATACAGTTCTTGACCTCTTGAGCAAGATGTTACGGATCTTTGGCCCTTTAGGTCAAAGGTCACGCAATCATACCTAAGGCCCCATATGCCATGCTCGAAGGGTTTAGCATTTAAGACCAGGAATTAACATTGTTTTTGTGCAGTTCTTGAAATATGGGAATTTTTTAAAGTTCAAGCCAACAACACTGCATGAGAGATGGCGTTCGCTAACATCCTCAAAATAATATCCATGAAATGAACAACATTTAAAGAGAGATGCAATTATACTTTCAATCGCACTTTTGATAACATTTTCCATCACAAATGATATTAAGATGACGCGATAGTTTTGTACAAACTGAAAATAGACAAAGTATCATTGTGCTTAAATACGGAAAAAAAAATATCTTACTTTGAGCGTAGAAAGTATTGGTGATTTTAGAAGAATACGGGAGAGACTTTGATTTAGAGGCTGTTGGTTGATGGACACGTTTCGTCTTGGTACTGAGTGGTAACCTGTCTATAAAGCCTTCACCTCGAGACGGAGCATCTCACGACGCCGACCTGAAGACTGCTGGAGCAAGCACACTGTCTGTGCCCATCACATTCACACAGACCAGCTGAAGTTGATGCCTGAAATAGGAAGGAAATGTGTTCAGAATACGTATGAAAAAAAAAAAAACTATTCCCTGAGTGTGATCTCATGCTGGAGTTTCCGAAGTATCTTCAGATTCACAATGGAGATTTTCGTATTAACACATTCTAGAGAGACTTGTCGGCAGTTCTTTTCTCCATAGACCAGGTCATGCCTCTGGGGGATGTAGATATATCAACAGATGGTGTTACAATACAATCTTACATTTCCTTTCTAAGTTGCGAACGCCCGGGGTAGACTAGCTCACCTGTGCGTGTGAAATACAAGAGGTTCTTCGGTTCCATCTTGCCTTCGGCGCTGTCGTTAGCACTGACCTCGTCGTCGTCGGCGTCAGCATCATCATCGTCGTTGTTGTCGTCAGCATCATCGTCGTCAGCATCATCGGCGTCAGCATCATCGTCGTCGTTGTCGTCGTCCTTACGATGCTGGTCGCAGCGTTCGTCAGAGGGTCCGCTGCGACCAGAGAGCTAGGACGCAATTTGACATCCGTGTGATTGTAGTCATCCCTGTACGTTCCTAACGTTAAACACACAACATGGCCACATCAGGACTCTATACATAACTGCACATTGGTGGATAACGCCCTAGGTGTATGCATAATGCTGGCGTGTGATCAAATATGTATACATATCACTAGGATTTGATAGCATGTTTACATACCACTTATGCGTGATAATGATATATATATTTATACCAGGATAATACAAATGTTCCTTGTATGCATGCCATTAGTATGTACTAACGATGTTTATCCATGCCAATGGGATATAACATCGCCATGTATATGTATCACTTGCGCGTAATGATAATGAATATTGAGACTACGTGTGTACCATAACCTTGTGTATACATACTGCTTGAAAAGATATGTTTTTTCAAAATATATTTCATAATCAAATGATCTGAAAGGAAGGAAGAGATATTTATACCCAACGGGTATGTGCCGATAACTTGACAAAGATGTAAATGTACGGCTTCTTCCACTTGCCAAACAGCCATTAGCCACATGCACTTCGAACAGCTACGTATAACCAGCCAACAGCAAATTTATTGCCTCACCATCAATTGGTAATACAACTCCACCAGCAGTAGCAGCATCGTACCTGCGTCACCAGAATCTATCTCACCGCTTCTAACACTGTCGCCACACCAGCAGCGCTTCCCTTGTATCTCCAGTGTTGCTTCAGTACCCCCAATCACCACCGGTGCTGCCCGACCTGACCACCAACACCACCACACACCACCACCACTATGACCTTACCACCAACACTGCTCCACCAACACCATTACCTCCTTACCACCAACACTGCCCCAACACCAACACCACTACCCCCTGACCACCAACACTGCCCAACTACACTACAATCTTCACAGCACCACCAAAAATTCCTCACTACAGTCAGTGCCATGTCATTACAACCTGACCTGCTCCATCATCACCAACACTGCCTCATCAGGACCTACACTGCTCCACCATCACCAACATTGCCTCACCATAACTTGTATTGCTCCATCATCACCAACACTGCTTCATCACAACTTGCATTTCTCCACCATTACCAACACTACCTCATCACCACCACATCACCACCGTCACCACTTCCCTACCAACACTGTCTTGCCACCACTAGAACTTCCTCATCAGCAACACTGCCTCAACACTACCAATACTGTCTAATCACCAACATTACAACGCTACCAACTACACTTTCCCATCACCACCAACACTGCAGCACTATCACTCGTACCGATCAACTGGTACAAACACTTTCCTCACCACCACTATTACTGCCTCACCAAAGTGTCCTATAAAGTCCAATACTTCACTACCACCACCACCACCACCAACACCACCACCACCAGCAACTCTACCGTACCGCCACCAGCACTACGTCACCACCACCACCACCACCATTGTTATTTGCACCACTAGTATTACCACAACACCACAATTATTGCCTCATCCTCAGTAACATTGCCTTGACACCGGGAACACTTCTTTGTCATTACTATCACCACCAACATTGCTGCTTCAACCACACTGATTCATCATCAAAACCTACCTCACTACCACAATCACCACTCCCACCGACCACCAAGTCTGACCCATGACCACGAAAACTGCTTCTACACTGGCATTACCCTACGATCATGCAACACTGCCTTGCTATCAGCAACATTGTTTTCCCACCCTCGGCAACACTCTCTAACCATGAGTAACACTACAACACAACACTTAAAGTTACCACAACCCCAGCAACACTCCCTTACCATGAGTAACACATCACCACAACCCGTGGTACTACCTCACCCTTAACAACACTCCCTCAACATAAACAACGCTACCTCACCATCAACAACGCTACCTCACCATCAACAACGCTACCTCACCATCAACAACACAGCACCACCATCATCCCCAGCAACACTGCACTACCATCATCCCCAGCAACACTGCCTCACTATGAGCAACACTACTCCACCAACAGTGTCACTGTCCTACCATCAGTAACACTACCTCAACATCAGCATCACTACTCCACCATTATCAACACTGCATCACCGTCAACAACACAGCAACACCAATGAACCATCAAGAAACACTGCACCACAATCAAGAATACTACTCCACCGACATCAACACTCCCTCACTATCAGCAACAACTCCCTCGCCAACACTACACTACCATTAGCAGTGTTACCCCACCAACAATGCCTATCCACCACGACTAGAACAACAACCCCTCCTCCCCCTCCCTCTCCTCCCCATTACCACCAACACTAACCCACCTACCATTAGCAGTGCCTTAACGCCACGTCCCCACCACCAACACCACCACACCGCTTCTGTCTTACCACCACTACCACATTTTCCACACCTCGGGCGCTCCTGCTTCACTGTAATTACCACCACAACCCCCTCCCACAGCAAGCAATGGCTCACTAGCCTTGCCACCAACTGGGTATAATAAAGCAAATATATCACACTTAAAACCTGTGGCGGGGAGGGTTTTTTTTTTATACGTGTCGAAATTATTTTTTTCTTTTTGAGCAGGTGTTCTGTATCTACACTTGCCCTGGTTTGGAATTTTTTTGTCGCATAGCCTGGGTAGCTCTTCCTCTACGTCTGTCTTAGTCAGAATGGAATTAGAAGCTTCTTATTAACTCCCTTGTTATCGCCTCCCACAACCATCTCTCTCTCTCTCTCTCTCTCTCTCTCTCTCTCTCTCTCTCTCTCTCTCTCTCTCTCTCTCTCTCTCTC
>JAUUDY010531632.1:0-10475 GCA_032361765.1 Panulirus inflatus | reverse complement strand
TCTCTGCTTTATTGACGCCGTCGTGATATGATCGTCGTCACCGATTCGCAATTCCCCTCCCACCTCTCTTTTTCCCTGACCTGAATAGAATTGTTGAAAAGACCCCCCAAAAAAGAAGTGTCGAAAATAAGATTTTCATTTTTCTTTTTTTTCATATTTTTCGATTCGTTGGCGTATGACGGTATTGCCTCAACATGGGAGTTAGAGAGAGGGGTCGCTCCACATGCTGCTAAATTGGGTTCATTATAGTGAATTGGTTGACCTGGGACAATGTGTCAACCTCATTATGTTAATGATGGCAGAAATATCGGCACGACGAAGATGGTCGCGTTCACTGTAACAACCCGGCGAGCCGATAGTCCCTGATCCTCTGTTGCCGAAGGTAGGGAGTTAAGCGGGGATGATGGGGAGATTATTGGTTCTGGTGGGGAGTTTGATGCTGGTAGAGGGGAGAGCTTAGTGCTGGTGGTGGGGAATATAATTGTTGTGGTGGTGAAATCTAATGCTGGCCGTCTCCCATACATGGCAGCGAGACACGTCACCCACCCGTCTCCAGGGCCTGGCTGTGAGAGACGTCACCCACCCGTCTCCAAGGCCTGGCTGTGAAAGACGTCACCCACCCGTCTCCAGGGCCTGGCTGTGAAAGACGTCACCCACCCGTCTCCAGGGCCTGGCTGTGAGAGACGTCACCCACCCCTCTCCAGGGACTGGCTATGAGAGACGTCACCCACCCGTCTCAGTACCCGGCTACATGACATGAGACTACTACGGCGACGTCCCCGTTGCTGGACCAGTCTGACTGGAATGCAAGGGCTTTGTTTGTGGTGGTGATCGTGGGTTATAGGATCAGAGATCACACAAGTTAGTGTGGTAGAAGCTGAGAGGGACGGTCGATATGTGACTGAGGAGGCTCGACTCATGCTAGTCGTGACGCTGAACCGTTTGAGCGAGTCCTGGAACACCCTCTGTTAGAGCTGGTCTGGGCTGGGAACGTTACCCTCTTTATATACTACCAGCCAACGTGTGTTTACCCCCCCCCCCCCCGCTGCTTCTTCCCCTCCCTACATTCTCCAGTGGTGCCTCCTAATGCCCCTTTTTACCCCACATCAGCCCTAGGTTTAACCCCCTGGACGCCTTGCATTGCCATACGTCCTGGACCATCTTACCAACATTGCTGGTTCTTATTGCACCTGCTCTTGGATTCAGTGTCCTTCCCCCCACTCTCGCCTCCTTATTGACCCCTAGTGGAGCCCCTCCTTCCGTTTTCTCCCTCCCCCATCTTTCCTCGTGTTTTACTCCCCTTGTCCCCATTTTCCTGCCTGTCCTTGTTGCCCTCCCTCTCCCCAGGGCGTCGTGTCGCAGGTTCCCACGTGTAGTGTTACACGTGCTGCCCTTGTTTGTTTGTGTAGGCTGAGGGTGGGCGGGGCTGGTGGGCAGGAGGAGAAGTAGGCCGTAGGTGGGCGGAGCTGGTGGGTGGTTGGAGAAGTAGGCCGTAGGTGGGCGGAGCTGGTGGGTGGTTTGGGAGGTGGGCTCAGGTTGGGCGGAGCTAGTGGGCGGGAGGAGAAGCAGGCTGAAGGTGGGCGGGGCTGGTGGGTAGGAGAGGTAGGGTGGAGTGGGCGGGGCTGGTGTGTCCCGCCCCCACCCCCAGGGCGACAATCCTCCCACTTAGTTAATTGGGCTGGCGTATCCGCAGGTTCCGAGCCCGGGGATTAGCTGCCTTGGCTTGTTCAGCTAACAGCTTCCTCCGCAGCTGTGATTACATTTACGGCCCTCTCTTAACAACCGGCCTCGTTGTTGTTGTTATTGTTGTTGTTGTTGTCGAGCACCTTTTGAACAGGTAGTCCTTCGTTGTTTCCTCCAGCACAACCGGGTATGACTAACCACCGTCTGCAGTGACCACCAGCTAACACCTGAACCACTCGCAACCACTGCTGCCATCACCGTTCCACCACCACCACCACCACCACCATACTGAATCATAGCTTCCCATCCTCACCATTAGTCCACTGACCACCATCACCACCACCACCACCATCTGTCACTACCAGCAACATGCGTCACTGTCTCCTGTTCCACAGCACTGCCAGGTATTTGAACCATTATTTGCATCAGGACCAATACATAGACCACCACCACCTCGCCATCATCATATACTATATCTAACCACCATCTCCACTACCACATGATCCCCTCCTCCCAGCCAGTTCTTACATCAGTGCCATAACCACACCGCCGCCACCACTTCATGGAGGCGCTGACCAGGTGTGACCCGGTGGCTTGGTTCTTGCTCTCGACGCATCTCGTTGCTTGTGGGTTCGTTTATCTAAGCCCGTGCCTTCCGTCCGTCTCGTGGATGTCCGTATTTCCCAGAGCGATTGCCAGAAGCCATACGGCAGGGAGGTCAGGAGTGTTAGGTTAGGGTGATGTCGTAAGTGGCAAAGAACCTGTCTATAGTCTCCATCACACCTGGTGTTGGCCTCCACCAGTACCATTATTAACCTCGAGCAGGGTCTTTCATAGTCTCCACCACACCTTGTGTTGGCCTCCACCACTGCCAGTGTTGAAAAAGCAATAGTACCGGTCGTTGTCTCCACCACGCCCGGTGTTGGCCTCCGGCAGTACCTGTCCTAGCGTCAGTGTACGCACATTTTCCTGTCTCAGAGCATCGACGCCTGGCCGGAACACCCCAGTGGGATGCTTCAGCCAAAAAACAACAGGAGCAGAGTTGGATCATTGGCTGGACGAAGCGGAAGAAACGCCCGCGATCGTGTTCGTACTGAGTTCGTGGGGGGTTCTCCTCCCCCTTTGAAAAATTGGCTCATGGGTATTATTAGACGAATTCTGGTGAAGCTTTGATTCCAGTATTTTAAAAAGATGAGAACCATTGGGATTATTAAGAAACGCTCGTTTTCAGTTCGTAAAAGGCTGGTTTTAATGACAACCCTGATTATTATTCTCCTTTTTCTCCTGGACAACGATACTTGTGGCACAATTCCACAGTCCCTGCTCGAGATGTTTGGACGATTATGATGTGTTGACCTTTGGCGTGTGTCAGGATCGCATACCCGCACAAAGACGCGTCTTCAACCTCCACCAAACCATCATCCGAGCAGGTTTTTATGAATGAATCTGTGGTAGTCGTAGAGCCGAGGCAAGCCAGAGGGCGTGACGGCGGAGGGAAACATGACAGACCGACGGAGTGAATGTTCTATCTTTTTTTTTCACCGTCATGGGCGAGCCCTTACACCCAGCGCCCCCTCCTCCTCCTCCTCTGGCAAGGCAGCATGTACGCCCCCCGTCTTCACTGGTCTTTCTACACGCCCCCGGGCCAGGTAGTGAGGCCGGTGATGTTATTAGATTCCCCGGGAAGGTGTGTAGCCCGGGGCCATTGTCAAAATGATGGGGTTTGTTTTGTTCCTTAGATACAGCGAGGCGATGCACTCGTGTGTGTGTGTGTGTGTGTGTGTGTGTGTGGTACTGCACGAGACATTGTATACAATCCTAGCTGGCCCCACACACACACACACACACACACACACACACACACACACACACACACACAATCACTACAATGGATTACTGATATACACTTTGATGAATCGAAATGATCCAGAAAATTTGTCCAAGCCTTACGCCCTCCATTGTGAGAATGTATCGTGCTTACACACAAACCACTTGAATCAAAAAGAAAACGGAACAAGTGACAGAGACGAGAGCTTCCCAACACCCTCCTTGGACGCCTTAGCTGAGTGTGTGTGTGTGTGTGTGTGTGTGTGTGTGTGTGTGTGTGTGTGTCATTGACCGTCATAATTTAAGAATGGTGCGTCACCACACACTTTATATGTTGACTGTTGTTGGAGGCAAGGAACCGAGTGTGCATTTCCTCACACTGCTTGCTTCGTGGGGTTGTCGAAACCATGGTGGGTCATTCTCTGCGTCCGGGTGACGCGCGCCAAACACCAGAGTATCTGTTTGGTTGCGCCTCCCTGTTGCGATCTTGCTCTTCCTTCCTTCCTGCCAAACATAATGCTTCTGCCATGGATCGAGTTCGATGTACTTGCTCCATACGTTATCAGCACGCTAGGTAATGCCATATCGTGTGGTGTGTTCGTCTTATGAGCGAAGGATTTCATAGCCTGAGACGATACTCAGGGGATTCGTTATATGTGAACATCAAAAAGGTCTCGGTATTGAAGTGTTGAATTGGTTGAACGGTAGATTTAGCGAGTCCTGCTCTACGTCCCAACCGTGTGCGTCTTTGGCGTCTATACTTTTGGGAACTTACGGAGTCGAAACGTTTCTGATGTTCTTATTTCCCTTCTAATCCTTTTTCATTCTTCTCATTAAGGTATTTGATTCTGATTCTCTTTTTTTCTGTATTCATCTACTATTTTTGATGTGTGTGCGCATGAATGACGTGAATTTATGCTTTGGCAGCCCTGTGGTGCATGATGCTTATATACAGGTCAGGGAACTGGATCCGAATTACCAGAAGAGACAGATTTTGTTTCATACATACAAGTGTTTTAAGGCAGGATTCCCTCTGCAGACACATTAGCCACGGAGGAGTTGATGTCGGGGGAATATATTTCTCTCTCTCTCTCTCTCTCTCTCTCTCTCTCTCTCTTCCCCCGAACAACCACCGTCGTCTGCTTCCTTTCATACCACCACAGCAAGCTGGATCCCTCGGTACCGCACATCCAGTTGGATCCTTTAACACCACCACAACCAGCTGGATCCCCTTATATCACCACAATCAGCAGTATCCTTTCATACCACCACAGCCAGTTGGATTCCTCATACCACCATAGCTAACGGGATCCCCCTACCACGACAGCCAGCCGCTGGGAGGCAGGATGAGCCAACTGTAGCCTGTGACGGAGCCTGGTCCATGTCCGCCGTACGTGTTCGTGCCACTGTTCGTGACCCCAAGAGCGAAACGCAAAACGCTCCTCAATATCCCTGGTTTATATTCACTTCCCAGAACACTGCAGCCTTGACGTGTTTCTTGACATGTAGTTTACTGCTTGCATGCTACACTGGCAAAAGAAAAATAATCTGGGTAGTTGTTCTTGAAACTATAATGGCGGATTGTCTGAGGTGTATCTCCTGCAAGCCTCAAAAGTGTCCAGGAATTCAGTTCGAGGGAAGTGCTGAAGTCCGGTGTGTTGTGAGACCCAGAGTGGCTGGTGGGCTTGAGGACGTGACGGATGGGAGCTTCGGCTCATGTTACGTCCCGGAATCAGGGAGGATGATTTAGTGTCCTCTGAGTGAGTTGATTTGCGAGGTAAATGATTTTCCTGCATCATAGCGAATCCTAAGAGTACAGGAGCGTAGGAATACCAAGATAAGACACGTGACCCCACTGCAGTCATGTGACCGGAAGTTGCTGGAGGGTCGTCTCTCTCCTCCCCCCCCCCCCCCCCCCCCCCCCCCCCCCCCCCCCCCCCGCCCACACCCGGCACTGAGTCATTGACCAAGCCAGTGGCCAGACCTTGAACTTGAAGTCAGCCTTGGTCACTGGAGTCTGGCCTCGGACTGGGTTGGGCCTTACCACAGCTACATCATCAAGAACATTCACGCATGTCTGAACAGCTGTTCGTCAGAATAGCCCATTTCCATTGTTAGTGTTTTAAGTGTGTAATTTAGATAAAGAGAATCTTAGAATTAGATGCAGAATATCTAAACCCTACTATTTATTTAAAAGTAGATATATATATTGTACACCGATACTTGGAGGTTATGATCGAACCATGAACACACTAATGACAGACTGACAGAAAATTGAGAACGTGTTGCGGTATTGATGTGTGAGTGGGTCAGGTCAAGCTGGGCAACGGTAGAAGTCACGGACGGTATACGAGCGTGACCGTGACTTGCATTGTGTGTACGTGACAGACAACAGGTGGAGGGCTGATGCCACACGTGAGAGAGCGAAGCATTGCTCAACCTAACCCAAACACTGTGAAACTTCTCGTAGAGCCTGTGTCCCCAGCACCGCGGGAAATACCTTCATCACCGGACGCCTTTTTGTTGTTTTACCTGTGACTGTGCCGGGATACAGCTGTCCTGGCTGTAGTCTGATGTAGCTAGTGGTATCCTGCTACGTTTGGCAGTGTCTGCCGTCTCACCTAAGGCAGGGCAGTTAGGTCACACAGCTGCCCGCGGTTATGCCAGTTATTGATACAATATCAAGTGATATTAATTGTGATTTTAGCTTTTTTCTCTTTCTTTAGACACATGTTACGGATTCTAGCTTGAGTGTTAGCTGTAAGGACATTAGATATAACTACATCCGTCCTCATCCCCCCTCCTCCTCCCTTAACGTTCAGAGGAAGTGGGTGTGATGGTGTAATGCCATACTACTATTTCTATTTTTGTCTCGATTTCTTTTATATCGGTCATGAATATTGTATCTGGGTATTTGTTTGTTTATTGCAAGTGAGAAAACTATGTTGGGCGGTTTGCATCTGTCGTAGTGACACTCAAGGTGTGTGTGTGTGTGTGTGTGTGATGGTTTGGCTGAGCTAATGAAAACGTTGGACCACTTATCATGGACGGAGACAGACGGAGCCCTGCCGCGCGCTGAGTGGACAGAGCGGTGGTAGATTCGCCTCTTGGCTTTATGTTTTTCTACTGTCATTTTATCGGGAGTTGACAGGTCGTAAAATCTATTGAGGAAGAATTTGTCTTGGGATGTGATTCTTTTCGTTATGTTGATGGCTTTGTGTCCAGGTTTACGCTGATGTATGACCTGAATTTTGGGAGGGATCTGTTGGTGGTGTGGTTGACGAGGAAGGTAGGGATATAAAGAGAAAACAAAGCTTCATTGAGTCTCATGGATCTGCTTGCTTTCCTGTCAGTTGTACCACTGTTGTTATGTAATTGCCGGGTGGAAAGGTTTGAGTAAGCGCCAGGGTATCGGGAGGGCTTACGGGGAATGGTGCATTGAGTTACGTAACACTACAGTGGCTAAGTTCCTATTCCCAGCCCAGATTGTTGTCTTTTCTCTCCCTGTCACATGCACGCAGGTTGCTGCCATGTAGTCCACAAGCACACCCTCCCTCCATCTTACGGATAACATTTGACATGTAACTCATAATTATAATCTTAATCTCCATTTTTTCCCGCGCTAGCCTTGCTTGACGACAAAATCTATGCATAGCTTAGGAAAGTTCAAGAGCTGGGGGGCCTTATTAGTGTAGAATTCTCTACACAAACACAATAACACACATGCAACAGCAGCAGTATCCAGGAACACCCAAGCCATTCTCATTCTCGTGTATTGTTCTGGTGAAGGGAGGGAGGAGCTTCCAGTGATGAGGCACCTGAGTGTGGTTGTTCTCAGATGTATCCTCTCACAGTAAGAAATATTAAAGGACAGTCGTTATGAAACGGTCGAGCGTTCAAAACCAACATACTAATGAGAGGCACAATGTGCAGTTTGCAGAAATTTGTAGTGGTCGGTTTTTATAAAAAAAAAAAAAAAAGATTGAATTACTGTGATTCAGTAAACATGGTAGTGTATAAGACAACAGAAAACAAAATATCTGAAGCGCATTTGAAAAAAGAACTAATTGGCAACTTTGCTCACTGACTTGCCTTCCTGACTGCATTTAAAAATTTTCCGGTTCGATTCTTTATTTTTTCGTTCATAATTATGGGTTTGAACATCGAGCAGCTTAAGCAAATAAAGTTTTTTTTTTCTAGAAGTTTAAGTGAGGCAGTCATCCATCACATCTATACTGAGAGTAAAAACTGGGATCATTTGGTGTAAAGCGAGACAAGCTAAGCCACATTATTTTTTATTATTTAGTCAGCCAAGGTAAATCACGAGCTCAGCAAGGCAACAACACATGCTTTGGTTATTAAGTAATGTTGTTGTGCTGCGGTTGTGTAATGTTTAGATAGAATGAAATCTACAAAGCGTATGTTATTCGTTTGATATGTAAATTGACAGTGTTGAGTTTATGGACAGAAAATGTACGATGAATTAATGTAAATGTAGATTAATCATTTGTGAAAAACCAACCTAACCTATGGAAATCTTATCTAACGTCTAGCTGCCGAAATTTACTGTACAAATACACTAGCAATAATGTGATTTGCTTCTGACTACCGTGTTGGATGCCTGTTGTGTGTATATGTATGTCAAATATACTAGAATATTGAAAATATAGAAAAATCTAAATTGCTAGGGAGGGTAGGAAAAAATTTCAGTGGATCTCTTCATTATTTTACAAGTGTTTTACCTACGTTCACATTAATTAACCCAATATTTTCACCATCGCCGTAATTGACATCTCGCGAGAAAATTCATTGCAGCAAATCACGCTCCGCAAATTTTTTTTTCCCGACACCCACTTACGATGATTGTTGAACTGGCAGAGAAGACCATATTCCAGCTAAAATGGAAAGGGTGAGGAAGGAAGATTGAAATACACTGAGTGGCTACAGACATGCCAGATGCAGTTCCTGAAATGAGAGGAAGAAAGAGAGCAGGTAGATATAGTCAAGAAGGGACGATCTGTAATGATTACGTTCAGTATAGAGTTATGTAAGTAGGAGGTGCTGGAGCAGGCCTTCAAAAACGTGCAATTGAGAATTCATTTTGCAAGATAATCATTAGAGGAGATAAACCTATTGAAGAATGTGTGAGGAAAAGATAAGTGTCAAAAATCAAATGAATGAATAAATAAAAGCATGAAGGCTGGACAGTCACGCCATTCAGGAATACTATTTGATGAGAAAGTCGTTAAAAGTGATATATACAAATACAAATATAAATGGAAAGAGTTGAAGTTCAAAGGTCGAACTAGAAAAAAAATGACAGTTGAATGAATAGAGACAAGACCTGCAAATAAGATCTGACCTTATCTGCCCAGAAGGATCCATAATAGAAGGGAAAGATAAGACAGGAAGAGGAGGATTGGCCTTTATATATATAGTGACCGATATGGTATTAGCAAAGACATGCCCCAATCAAGGGCCATCTCGGGTAAAATGGACAAAGAAAGAGAAAAGGAACTTAGAATATAAACAAAGCATTTGACACAGTGCTACAAGAGGAGGATGGTAGAGAAGCTGGGCTCGCCGGCAGGAGCAGTAGAGAGATTCCTTCAATGAATAGAAAATTATCCAATTGGATAGGTACATAGGACGCTGGTCAAACAATTCTTCAGGAAATGTGTTAGGGTCACTAGTTTTTTGCACCAAGGTTCAGCCCTGGGACTCTATCTACGTAAATTATATTGATAAGACTGGACTTTGAATATATTTGCGGATGATGCATGGGTCATTAAGGAAGTGAATAATGTAAGGAATGTTGCGCCAACTTACGAGGAGACCTAAACAAACCTTAAAGTTGGTCTGATATATGGGTCATGAAGTTCACCCCAAGTAATGAGGATAGGAAACTGAAAAAAAAAAAAGACCAACAGCTTGAAATAAGTGGCGGGAATCTCTGTATGAGATAGACTTGGGAGTCGCCAATGTACTTCATATGTTGCCATAGACTTACCGTAGGAGAAAATTAGAGAAAACTGCCTGATGACAAATATTAAACTCCACTCAGGTTCATGAATAGGGAAATAGTCAAGAAGCTGTTCACGTCCTACATAAGACAAAAACTAATGTATTGTTATAAAGTTTGGTTACTACACTCAAAGAAGCACAGAGCTAATTTAGAAGTTTTAAAGGCAACAGGGATGGCACCAGAATAAAGAGAACTTACAGAAAAAGGCTAGAATAATTAGATTTGCCCACCATGGAAGAGAGAAGAGATGGAATGACTTAATCATAACCTTCAAATTCTTAAACGAGACTGATCACGAAGACGAAGAAAATGTCTTTGAAAAATGTATGATTAGAACGACTGTAGGACATAACGTAAAATGTAGCATAAAGTTTGTAAAGAGAGAAAAAAAATGTCCTTTGACAGTAAAGATAAGTGATGGGTGAATGAAAAGTGAATGAGGAGATGGTACATGCAGACATCATACAGTAAATAATTGTATGCAGTGAAGAAAGTTCAAGAGATGGGGCACCACGAGTGTAAAATTCCCTTTCTATATAGCACAAATAGGTAATTACATTTTACAGTGAGGTTAGCTAAGTATTGCTACCATTGCAAAGGCCTCGCAGATATTTCCATAAACATGTTATCTTGAATGGGCATGGTATGTACACACAGGACAAACACGATCTTTACACTTTCCGAGTTACTGAATATGACATAAGGACGAACAAATCATAAAGCATACCATCCTCTTAAAGTTAACAGGTGATCATTCTGAGACCTTTCGTTCACTGGCGTAAAAAAATGTTTTTGTGCTGTGTGTGCGTCCGTCCCGCCTCAGTGTAGAAATTCCTAGGAGTGCGGGGATACAGTATATTGGGCTATTAGTGTTACGAAACTGCCCCCATCATTTATTATGTATTGTAACCATCCTCTCCTCATGCAGATGTGATTATAT
>JAUUDY010531411.1:0-10476 GCA_032361765.1 Panulirus inflatus | reverse complement strand
ACACACACACACACACACACACACACACACACACACACACACACACTGCTTGAATTCAATGAACTGCTCTTTATATATTTATTTATTTATCTATTTATTTATGTACAGACACACAAGACCCTCCATGGTGTATTAATGAGAGTGACTAGCCATGAGTCACCCCAGGTGATGTGATATCCCCAAGCACATCTATCGAACCACTTCTCACGTCGTCTGTCACCGGCCGAGGCAGGTTTAACGCACTCTTCCTTAATCCTGGTCTGCCTTCCTCCTCTCCTTGCTGAGCCCTAGCACACTGACGTCTTGACGATCCTACTTTGCCGAGTATTCCCAGGCTTTAGCTTCTGTTGTTACTGATTTCGATCAAGCTTAAGACATTCGTAGATATGTGATGTCTTGGTCAAATGGCGATCGATATATCATCATGGTTAACACTGGGGACTACCATCACGGTTAACACTGGGGCCTACCATCATAGTTAACACTCCGGTCTACCATCATGGTTAACACTGGGGCCTACCATCATGGTTAACACTGGGGGCTACCATCATGGTTAACACTGGGGCCTACAATCATGATTAACACTGGGGTCTTCCATCATGGTTAACACTAGGACCTATCATCATGGTTAACACTAGGGCCTACCATCATGGTTAACACTGGGGTCTACCATCATGGTTAATGATGGTCCGCACAGAAGCCGATAACCACGGGGTACACAGAGACTTTTACGACTACAGTAAACACACAAAGAGGCTTACGACCATAGTACACATAGAGAAAGTGTCTACGACCACGGTACACATGTAGAGGGGCTTATGACGACGGTGCACACAGAGAGGCCTACGACCATGGTACACACATAGAGGCCTGCGAGCAGGGTGCACAGAGAGGCCTGCGACCACAACACACACACACACACACACAGGTGCCCATGACTACGACGCACACCGAGGCCTACCATCACGGTACACAGAAAGACTTAAGGCAGCAGTACACTATCATCAACCCGCGCACACTAAACCCTTCCTTGAATCCTGCAGCTCAAAATGTCGTGTTGAAAAAAAAAGATGGGTCAATTGCCCTTTATTTTATATATGCACAAGAGCTGGCACAAGAGCTGGAAACGTGAACCTGAGGTACACATCTCATGTGTAACAACCAACGAAGCCCAACGCGAGGGTGGTGGTAAGACTCCAGGGTTCCTTCCTCGTGTTGGGTGTAGGGTGTTGAGGAAGGGGCGGGAGGCGGCACGAGCAACCAGTAAGGAATGTGTTACATATGAATAAGGTTGCCAGGCAGAGTGAAGGATGATGTTATCGTGGAAGGTGAGGCCAAAACTATGGTAATACTCATGAATGATGGAGGGACCAGCCTGATCTCCATTAAGCAGACTTACAAGGGATTTTGTATAGTGATCTTATAGGTTAGTATAATGGACTGGTGTGTGTGTGTGTGAGTGTGGGTGTGTGGGTGTGTGTGTGTGTGTGTGTGTGTGATTACCTATCTGTGTGTACACCTTTTACAGCACAGGGAGGGAGATCTATATTCCTGAAACTTCATTTCTTAAACTTTCTTTACCGTTTTCTTTTCATCTTATCTTTCACATCATCAGCTATCAGAGTTTCCACACTCGGCTTCTTCCATTCAACCACTTCTTCTCTAACTGCAGGAGGAGTACGTCTGTACATCCCTCCTGAGTCATGTTACGTCCTCTTCCTTCCCATTGCCACCTTGAGCAATCCATGCCTACCATCCTCTCTTTGTAGCTGTTATCTTTACTATCTGATCCATACGTTTTCTTTCAAGAGGGGGAGACCAAAGTGGTTGTGCATTCTCTGTGGATATTTTTCTGAACTTTTCCTTATCAGTGCATTTGAAGGAAATTCCAGCACCCCCCCCCCCCCCCTGAACAGGATATTACCACTGAGCACTACAGTAAGACCCTTAAGCCACGGCAGAACGACTCTTAAGAACCAAGTCACCTTTGTCGTACATTAGTCATCCTTGTGACATGACTGCCAGACGTCTCCCACCTCCCGGTACCGACGCTGCCAAAACAGTGACAGTGACACCATTGTGACTTCAAGGGGCGAGGGGTGAGTGTCAACACAGAGGTCATACTCGTACGAACTCAAAGGTCGTCCCTTCATGCTCAGCTAGTGAATGTAGAGAGACTTCGTGTCTATCGCGAGTATAAAGTCAACATAATATTAGCTATAGATTAGGCTGGATTACGTCTAACTACTGAAGCTTGTCCTGGTGTCCTGATTAGACTGCAATGCTTTGGTCTACTTGAGCTGGTTTCCTCTACCGTGCATGCAAGCTACTGCATGTCACCACGCTCTTGAAGATATAAGTGGAATTTCCGCAATATGATTCGCGCCCAGTGAATGCCACCTACCACATTTGAGATCAAAACCAACACAAATTTTTGGCCTCGTTCATGTAACCCACAGGTAAATGGACTGTAAAAGTGGCTTTGCTGCAGCTTCGATTAAAAAAAAATATATATGGTTCCGGTAGTTCAGTTTGGCAAAGTCTCAACGTTCAGCCGTTGGATGGTTCACGCTGAGTTAGGCGAACGAACACAAATCGAGCAACTTCCGGGTGATGGGCTTTTAAAGGCAATCTACGTGAGGTGTTAATACCATTACGAAAACAGATCTTGTGAATGCTCAGTTTGGTAAAGCGAACGATGTTCATGCAATAACTTCGCAGGAAACTGTGCATGATGACTGTTATCTTGAGATTGAGGTGATCTGTGTAGACAGAAGGGAGACCGAGTGAGGTGTAATAACCGTAATCAAGGACAACATTAAAGTGCTGAGATATGGCACACTGTATCTGGGAGAAGATTAGATGCTTAAAAGCTGCAATATGAGTTCATGATACTGAAGTGGACGTATATAATGAATACGCTCGCCTACATTCTTTTGTTGAGCTTCGTGTGTTTACGAACCATGAGCATGATAGGGCGAGGATAACTGCTAGTGATTCTAATGCACAGAGGAATTACCAGGGGATTCATGAAGTGGTAGAGGGGAGAGGTCTGACATGAATGTTAGTTTGTAAATGAAATTATCATAACAGTAGAAGATAGACTGTCCACTCATAAGAGAGGGAGCAAGACTTTTATCATGTGTTGATGGGATATGGTGACGAAGTTGTAGTAGATAGATATCCAACCGCTGTATCATCTGATGAGTGATCATAATGCTATACAGATACCGTATGAAATGGAATTGGAACCATTAAAAGGAGAGAGAGAGAGAGAGAGAGAGAGAGAGAGAGAGAGAGAGAGAGAGAGAGAGAGAGAGAGAGAGAGAGAGAGAGTGTACCGACTTCCAGTATTTACGACTAGATTTTCTCACAAAGTAATTCTAGCGCGTAGCGCTCATCGCACAAATTTTAGAATTGAACAAGTGGGAATGACAGACACTCAGAAAGAGACAGATACAGTAACTGAGCTTTCGCACTTTCATTTCAAATAGGCCACAAGCTCCCTATGCTGAGATGCTGCACGGGCCCGAATCAAGAGAGAAGATATGCTCAGTGAGAGAAATAGAAAAGAGTATTAGAATGAGAAGGGGAAGGAAACTGGACTGAAGTATGTAATAGGGAATCATCAGCGTGGGAATAAACAGGGTTAGATGAAGACGAGAGATCATAAATGAAGAAAAGAAAGGGATTCGGTGACAGGACAGACCCCTGAAGGACTCCACTGCCGATAGGATAAAAAAAAGGGGGGGGGGGGGGGAATTCTCTCCATCGAAGGCTACTGCAACGGATCGACGGGAGTAGAAGTGATTGATTAGGGAACAAAGAGAAGCAGAAAAAAACAAACGAAGGAAATCCAAACAGTAAAGCTTATACCTCACCTAGCCTTAGGAGGTATCGTGAACCACAACAACAGCTTTACCAAAATCCCTGAGGGAAGGGGACCAGAGGTGCCACGTAGGGAAAAATATCACCAGTGTACACACCTAGCGCTGCAGAAGCTGTGAGATAACTAGAAAAATGGAATCGGATTCTAAGCGTCTGAGAAAGTGGGAATTAAGGAGCTTCAACGGCTTTTTGGTGTCTGGAGGATGAGATTGATGGGGCAATAGACGGGTAGGGGGTTCGAGCGGTTTTCTTTTGAAAGATAGGCTACATCAAGACAAGATTCGAAAACGAAAAAGTCTGGGTTAATAATTACTGTAGACAAAAACCAAACAGGTGAGAAAGAATCGGAGCTAGCAAGAGGCATACTCCCTACCCTTACGGTACCACACACACACACACACATACACACACACACACACACACCACCGTCTTGGAAGATGGGGACACAGAATACACAATATATGGCGCACCATTCCCATGTCGGGGCAAACTAAGCGGCCAGCGGGACGCCCTTCAGGGTTACAAATACCAGGAGAAGGTCATTGTTTCACAGGACGGCCATGACACGAGAGAAAGTTGATGACGATGGCGGGCAGATAGGACACACACACACACACACACACACACACTACAGGGGAGCTCACCGGTTTCTTGATAAACTCTAATGTTATGGATGATTGCTTTTTCACGCAATGTTTTTTTCTCTCTGAGAGAATGGGATTTGGAGTGGACACAGAAGCATATGTTTACGCAGCAAAGCTGAAGTGATAAAGATGACAAGTGTTAAATCAACAGAACCCACTCTGCTGCAGCTGTGAGAGCAGTGTAGCGGATTTGAATGGAAGCGTTTGAGGGTCGTTACGAGTGAGCCATATGTGCTGCCAAATCCTATCATCTCTTCTCTCTTTCTTTGGAACTTAGTACCCATCTTCTACCGTGAGACTCGCTTCAATCCTCGTGGTTACATTCGCTGCCATTCTCCTTCCTTTCTGCCAACCTTGACTTTTCTCTTGTTCTCCCATCATTCTCCTTTTTTTTTTCAGAACATTTTCGTACATTCCCTAAAGTTTATCTGTAATATCTCACCCCATCTCTCATCATTTAACACCAGGGACTCAGTGGCCTCTCACCTCCAACAGATCCCTAACTGCTACTTAATCCAGCCTCATATTCAGGTTCCCCTAGCACCAAGATTCGACTCTTTGCATCAAAATTGCAAATCACTTGCTCAGCTTCTCCCAAAATGCAACACACTCATTTCATCCTTACTTTTTTCACTGTCAGTTGCCTTCGCGCCAACAGTCACCTACTTCTTGTAGTGTACTCTCATTTTAGCCCACATTATCATCTACTCGCTTTCTTACACTCTTAGCTAAACAAAATCCCAGTTTTTTTGTTTATCCTAAATACTCTTTCTCTTTCATTCAGATGGCTCCAATATTTTTTTGTCTATTCTCTTGTCCAGCAGTAACCGTCTTGTACCCGACTAGCTGTGTTGATCTGCAGGCCCCGTTATACGTGGCTTCGTTTACTCTACACAGTCGACACTCTTCACAGTGCTCAGCAGATTTGCTTGTACTCTGGTGGTTCTATTGTTCTAGGCGAGCACTGTTGTTTTCCCTTGTATCATTGTCTCAGCAACACTTCCTGAATGGCTAACATCAAGTCAAGAATGTTGTACTCTGCTATTAAGGATGTAAGTCTCCTACTATCCTAGTCGCGATTAAGGATGTAAGTCTCCTACTATCCTAGTCGCGATTAAGGGTGTAAGTCTCTTACTATCCTAGTCGGGAAATACGGTGCCCTCGCTATAATAACCTCTTTTGCAGTCGCTTACGATTTGAATCACAGTGATCGACAACATTCGTGGAAATTTTGTAGGAAACTACAAATACCTCTCTGTCACTGACTGTAAGATTCGCAGCAGACAGATCTTTACTTAGCAATTCACAACCGTATAATGATGTTCCATCATTGCTGTCGGCTCTATGCACAAATATAAAGTTAACCAGGACATGGTTTCAGTAATACATTCGCACTGAGGTAAGCATCTAGGACTGGAGCCTAATATTAAGTGTTTATTTAACACTAAGTTCAGATTATGTCTAGCCATCTAAATACCCCCGCGGGCCCAGTTAGTAGAGTGGTATAAGTGAGTGGGTCAAGCGTTTCAGATGACGGTCACGACCCGCAACGAATGGACGACCGAGACTGTCACTCCATATTTCACGCTCGAGTACGACGAGCTGGAATTCATTTTCAGCTTGATTATGTAGACATTCCTTGCCAGACAAACTTGCAGCTCTACATGAACAGTTTCAGCTTTCCAACATCACCCATGTACAGTAAATTGCTTAACAGTCCTTGGTCCGCTCATGCACTATGGCCAGTGACTGCATGAACAGACTCACATGTCTCATACCTTCCTTTAATGTTCATGAAAACGTGTTATATCACTCCGCATGGTACGTGAGTCATACAAGTATTTACTATCACAAAAAAAAAGGAGGACAGACGCATGAACGAGACGTGGGCAAGGCTAGGAACCATGCCCAGGGAGCACGCACCTCCCTCGCCAGAGTTAGGTTGGCCGCGATGCACACCGCTCGCCTCATGCTCAATATCGTACGCTGGCAGGTTTTAAGAGTGTGCGTGCCACTAAATGTCAGCGAGGGCGTGTCTAGGCGTCAGAGAGAGTGGGCGTGCCACAATATGTCAACGTGGGCGTACCTATACGTCAGGGCAGGCAACGGAAGAGCCCCAGTTTTAGGGTGCTTATCGCATAATGTTATACCAACCTAAACCTCCATCTGACCATTGTGGTAATGTATACACGTGTACAATGTACAATGTAAAAGCTGAGAGAGCACAAGGGGCACCTCCAGTGACGGGCACTAAAATTAACCACGATTATCTGAAAATATTGAGAATATATTTTTACTGGTCATAAATTTGATACCATTTAAGAATATCTGTTTTATCGTTAGCGCATTTTACGAGACGTGTTAGAAAAGCTAGTACTCATGTTGTGGCTTCATTCAAAACTGTTACTTAAAACAAACCACAAAATTACTTGTTTATGAATCTCGCAGCAAGATGCAGATTGCATGAGGTTAAAATAGAATATCGTCAGACCTTGCAGCAGCCGATCTTAGTCATTGTTCCATAAAAAAATATTACTCAATACCTTCCCAAGTCCTTTGGAAAATGATGTGGTCGTTTAGCCATCTTGGGCAGCATAAGCGAACTCTCTTATTCTATCATATTTAGATCTGGTTCAACTAGGTTATGTCATATTATTTTGGCTTAGGTTATCATTAAGAAAATAAAATTCACTTTGCCAGATATTTTCTTCCGTTTGCCAACAAGATAAGATTTTCCTCGAGGACGGTTTACCCAACAGATAGAACAGAAGAGGGTCTGCTTCCTAGTGTATCTGTGGCTGAGTGGACAAGCCTACCTACCTTATGACAACGCTATAGTTCGATAAATGCCCTGTAGCCATTACTCCGACATATACACAGCTGGTTGTTGCCTTTCCCGTCATGACCGGTCACGCACACAGTACAGTTTCTGCTAGATCGGAAATCCGAAAATCCTCATACGAAGTCAACCTTTTAAACGAATGAAAAAAGAATACTTAAACGCTAAACATAACGAAGGTTCGGTGTATGTACACCATCATACAACGTACTAAATGAGAACAACATAAGTCTCTCACTATATCAGTCAAAACAAGATGATAGTCAGGGTGTGAGTCCTTCGCCCAGTGTCTTCTACGACCGAAATATGCAATGAGACAATTGCATCTTCGTGACCGCCTGCCAGAGGCAGTCGCCAGTGATGAGAGGTTCTCCCGCACCCACCCGACCCCAGCCTCCCGGCTCTCGCCCTTACGAGTAAGTAAATTGTTGGATTCACTAATTTATCACTGCTACATCCGTACCATACACGCCAAACACATAAAAGAAAAAGAATTGATTCTGTTTTAGATTATATTCCCATCTCGGTCATATCAGTTCTTACAAACGGAAACTAAAAGTAATTTATAATATTCCGGAAAATGTTCGCTCCTTTCAATCTTTGAAGACAAGTTCATAAGAGTTCTCACAACGGATCGTTAAATTCAGTCATTACTTCTGCGCTTGTAGATATATTCGTGTTGTCAGGTTCAGTATATGGGAGGCACCATATGGTAAATAAATCACAGATAGGATTTCAACAAATGCAAGACGAATCATACCTTCGAAATGTCCTCCACGGCGACAATCGAACTCCGCTCTTCCTCGTCAATCCCTTGCCGCGCCCAAAGACACCGCCAGAGATCTCTCCCTCATATCCAAGGTTTTTGTAGGGTGACTTCCTAACCCCAGGGCGGCTATGCTGACCACGGCTTGACTTGATGCTAATTTCAGGCTGCGGAGACTCCATGGGCTCTGCGCCACACCCGCCATAAAGGCTGTGTGGCAAGTTGGCAATCCTACTGCATCTTCGGGACCCCCTCCCTCAGCAGACCTGCCTAGGGATCCTTTACTACCAAGCGAACCCCAGATTATCCTATGTTTATGGTATTTTTATGAGCATTATTATTTCTTTCCTTACTGTGCACAGTTGCCGGCGTGATCCCTGATGACTTTGCTGCGAGCTAAAGAACAAGCAGGAAGGATGGAGCCATGGCTGCAGAAGTATGTTCTTCCCCCGCAGCAGATAGCGCCGGGTTAGTTTTTGGACGTATAAGCCGAAAGCTCCAGGGCCATGCAAAGCAAGCACCAAAGTATGCACTCACGCAATCGCTACAACCAGACAAGCGCCACAAATCTCTAGTGGCACGACCATCCCCAGTGGGGAGGACGAATAGTTGGGTTGGGTGTCAGCCGGCATGCCCTCTCCAGGGCTTGGAACACAGGGTCCTGAAATTCGTGGGTTGTAACGCTAGCCACATCACCACTGAGACCCCGTATAAGAGTGTGTTGGATTCCTAATGATAACTAACATGATTCCGTGATATCCTAGCTGTAAGCAATCATAAATTAGAATCGCAAAAAAAAAAAATGTTTTTCCCTCGCATCTCCCTTGATGGGTTGGGTTATTTATGCCTCTCCTCATCCTTATTTAGTCAATTTCAAATGAACGATTGGCTAACATTACCGAGCTTGACTGATAAACAGACTGTTCATAATATCTGTAATTTTGTAAGGATGATAATGACGACCTCCTCCGAGGAGCAACAGAGACATAACCCCTGTACAAACAGCCCTCACTCCAGGGTTCGTTCCCAAGCACGTAAAGACAAACGCACACATGTACACACAGGCAGACTCTTGACAGTCACAGGCGTACATAAGAATGCAAACGCTGACTAACACTCACACATAAAGATAATACAAAATATAAAATGAAATGCTAGAATAAATATTTACACACGTGGAGGCTGTCATGTACAAATAAGCAAGATGTGAACACCCAGAGCTGTGAAGCTTCACCAGTCCCGAATTCCAATAAAGTCCACAAGATCACACAAAAACATTTATCTTACGTTATCATAAGTTTGGCTTAAGAGGACTTTGAAAGGTTCATCACATGCTGTATTTATTTCAGATAAAAAAAAAAAGATTTAATATGTACGTGCTTTGCATGCTATCTCTTCTGGAATAATTCATTTATAAATTATCATTTTAACAGTTGAATACACCATCCTAAATGAACGCCATGACACAAAAATGAGACTTGAAGTATTCATACAAACACAGACAAACGCATCTGCATATACAAACGCAAAATCACCCCCACTGCATATATACATTATACATCGAACCACTGCATACCCTCAAACATTTAAATACGTTCTTAACTGCTGTACCGGAGGGATGGTGGCGGGGAAGACATACGCTCATGTAGTACCGAAAATTATTGGAACTGCTGACAATATACTGAGGTTTTAGAAGACTACCATACTAAATATATGAAGAGAAGATTTTTATTCATAATACAACAAAATGAGACTAATCTGATAGCGTATATGACGTGATCTTTGAACAAGATGACCTAGAATTCTTAATCATAATAGTACAAAATATAGTAATACTCTAATAACGGATCCATAAAATATTCGTCGTCTGTAGGGCGACAACCTCAGTATATCCTGTTCTAACATTTTGTTATAAACTCAGTAACTATAATTTCAGCTTGTAATACTAGCTGAAAAATAATATAAGGTAAGATTTTATTTCATTATAGCTGATGGGAGATAGCGATTTATATAAGCCGACACGGTGCAATGTGTAATTACGAGGAAATTAAGATAGGCAATATTCACTTTTGGCCAGGCACTTGAGCCAAGCCTCATTATGATACCTTAACAGTCTAACACACACACACACACACACACACACACACACACACACACACACACACACACACACACACCAATCCAGTACGATCATTTGAGGAACTCAAGAATAAGATATGCAGACAAGGAGATGTGAGCCCACGCACGACGTACCCAGAGAAGCCCTTGGCTCCACCTGTCAGGCACACTGCTGGAGCCAAGGACGCCGCCGCAGCCGCCGTGACCACCATCACCATCAC